>JAMKQA010062559.1:0-27766 GCA_024699735.1 Posidonia australis
CCCCGGGCCATGGGTCGTGCCGGGCCCAGGGTCTGCTGCACCCGGCCCGGCCCGGCCCGGTTTCCATGTCTATGTAAATTCATGGTTTTCCAAAAACTGGTTAGAAGAAGTTTCGGATAGAAGCTGGATAATAAGGTATGTAATTACAATGTAGTCTTATTATTTTTAATAAATTACATGGAAAAGAAGAAAAGAAGAGGAGGAGGATTTGCAAAGGGTAAATATATATTTTAATTTCTAGTAGAATCTAACTTCTACCAATAGACTGTTTTTTACCAAACAAGATTTTTTTAAGGCAATCTAGAATCTAACTTTTACAAAAAATTCCAAAAGTTAACTTCTAGAAAAAAACTTAGAATCTCACTTCTACATTTAAGAAGTTTCAAACAGGGTCTAAAAAATGCACTTTGCTATTTCATGGACATGAACTAAAAAGAGTATGACTTATAATAGCTTTGTTTAACACTATCATAGTTGATTAACTAGGACTATTATTCCAAGAAAGCACATTCATACCAGCAAATGTTCCACCGTTAGATATCACCTACCAAGGGTTTAGCATACTCGTACATATATTTCCATAAGTGAGTTTGTAGGAATCTAACTAAATAATTGCTAATTTACTATTGAAAATATCTTCAAGAGTATGGATATAACTTGTGAAACCAAAAACAAAGTTTACAACTATTGCCAGACTTTCCTTTAGTTCATTAGCCTTTCCTCTTCAAAGCAAATTCCTCCAACAAATAACTCCCACTTGTCTAGTATGGCCATAATTCCCAATATTGACAAAAGTATAATGAGCTTTCCAACACTCACCTCAAATGAGAAGTTCTTGTCAGGGAACATTGTAGCATTCCTTGACATAATTAGTGGAATTAATGCACAAATTAAAGCTGCAAATGCAATAGGAGAAGTTTGTAACATTCATAAATACATTATTACACAAAGAAGAATCCAAGAAGATGGAAAACTAAAAATCTAAGAAACTTGTTCATGTGAATAAAGGAGTAAGGAATAGAACAGCATACAGTCATTGACATCCTGCAGAGCTACTGCAAAATACACATCAAGAAGCCGTGGTGTCATCTTGAGTGTTTGTTTGAGCCTGTTTGACTGCGGAGATTTTATAGCAGCTTGTAGTGCTGCAGTCAATAGAGGAGAAGTCTGATGTCTTTCCTGCAATGAAACATAACATGAATGATAAATACTTATCTCAATCAAATAGACTTTGGACATGTTGGGCCTCTAATGCAGAAATTTCCATGCTAAATGAATGATGTACAACAAAGAATTCAACTATGATAACTCTCAATTTTGAACTTGATCCTTCACACATAAGTCCTAGGTTCCTTCATAAACTTTTGCTTGACTATGAAACATACTGCTAAACCATCGTTTTCATCCTTTAAAAGGTCAAGAAATAATGGATTGGCAACATCTATAATGTTGGTGTCATCAGATTCGGAGTCACCCCCTCGGTCTTCTATGGTGGAACCTGTGTAGGCTTCATCCATCAGTGCAAGAAGCATCTGCAATAAAAAGAGAAAGACACATGTCGTCAAACTCAGACATCTGAACCTCGATAACTATTTTCTAGCAAAAACTAGTCCTGGTGATGACCTCAGGAGCTGTACTCTTCTGGATAGAAGCAATGCTACTCCCAATTAGGGTTCCTGAGCTCTGTTCAACCTTCTCAAGTGCCACAAGAAGTACTATTTACAAGAGGCAAAAGAACCATGACACCATGTGAGAGACCATACATGGTTATAAACATGTAACGAAAAACCTTATAGGCCTTGCAAAGCAGAAGAGATAAGGTGTGTCGTATAGGAAGCTTCTTTAGAGCTTCTTCAGGTTATTGTATGCGTTCTAAACTATTCGTCTAGCATTGTATTGCTTTTTAGGACATCAAGTCATCAGATCTATCCTCCTTTGATTGCCATTCTAATATCACGGCATACCGTAAGTAATATTATGAGAGCTCTGAAGCCCAAATTTGTATTAAACTAGTGAGTGTTTTGCAAAAAATACTAATGTTGAGGATTTTATTCGAAAAGTAGTTTGTTGTTGCATCTTCTCCTATCAGGATTTTCTTCGTTATAAAAAGAATGAACCGTTATTGCTCATTTTTGTTCTCAATTCTCATGGTTATGTACCCTTCACCATGTATGCTTTTACTTCAACAAAGTATTTTTCATGATATGTAGATTTTCATAAATTTCATTAAGAACTTGAGCTTTCTTGATCCAGGAGGTGTGTGTATTTCCAGATTGAATTAACTAGTGTTAAAGAGTTTTTTATTTTAAATAGTGAAAATAATCATCACAAATAGGAAAACTCACAAGGTAAGTCGACAAGCGATGGCAAAAGTGGAAGAAATGAACCAGGTGACATCATGCCTGGAAGGACTTCTATAAATGATTTCTCTAGTCTGTGACATTTCAAAAAAGGATACAAAAAAAGTTAATTATAATCAGTAGTGCTACCATGACATTTTTCAATTTTTCATATATAGCACATCACTTCAGGGAGAAACATATGGATGAAAGACATATAATCAGATCAATATTTATAATGTTTTATTAGGCATGTTAGCATATAAACCTAATAGGAACTCAAATGACCATCTAAAAATTGAAGAGACCACATGCCATCAGCGACTCAAAAATAAAAAATAGCATCAGATGAAATGAACAAGTTTCAAAACATACTTTTCACCGTTCCAGGCAATTAACTTTAACAGCAATGGAAAAAACTGCAAAGGTAGAAACAAATCCACATTAGCTGCATGAACGAAAATTCTCTACTTGAAAACTATGTTTATATATTCCCTTTTTTTTCTGACATTGTGAAGAATAATTTAAGCAGAAGAATTCCAGACAAGACAACTTTTAAAGACAAAAAAAATTAAGAAATGTAAGGGCACATATAAAGCACTTCTTGTATTCTTCTTCAAATTTTAAGTTCTAGGACCCAGCAATCTGGGGCAATTTAGTTTATCTCTGTTGAAATGAACTCAGAAAGCTTGTGGTGAAGAGACTTGGTAAATGATTAACATGGCTGGTGACATCTGTCGGACATTTTTTTTGGCATCCAGCTTTGAAATGCATGAACCTAGATATCATGAAACAAGTTTTGAATACTAAGCTTACAGTAAATTTTGTAGTACACCAATCACACACAATTCACTTGGTTCGTGGCATCTGGCCATGCAGAAACGTAAATCAAGCAGCAATGAATTGGTTTCAGTTCTACATGTATGTTTTACTTGTTGACTAAATTAACAAAGCATATTTGTATGTTAACCATTCTTAATAGGTCACGAAAGAATTCTTATAGACATTGAAAAAAGAAGAAGTCGAAATCGTTCATAGAGCTTCAATGAAAACATGAAGACTTGTGTTCAACTCCAAATATGTAACTTTTATGTCATGATTAAGTTGTAATATGTCTTTTGTAAAATCTCCAAGAATTATGAAAGAGTAACCTAATTAACCCTAGAGTACCCTAGGTTAGAACCTTTTAGGTCCATGAGCAAGTAGTTCGAGAAAATTCACAAAAAGCTTCAAAATCATGGAAATAGTGAATGCAGAATGTTAGTGCAAAACAGTCTACTGAAATATTTTATTTGGTAGACAAACTGCGAAACAATTCGGTCTACCGAATTGGCTCTAGTTGACCTAACCACTAGCTGCTAGAAATGATGTTTACTTTGCCTTTTAGGTGCACATCCCACATAAATCTTTTGGAAAGCATTTCCCTTCCATTCCTACACTTATAGAACATCCTCTCCACTTGAGAAAAACTATCTCCACCAATATTCAAAACCAAAACATCATTTGAGAGCTTACAAGTTTACATTTTCTTTATCTACAAAGGTTACAAGGGAGATCCCATTCCTAAGTGTAAAAAGCTATCACTTTCATTCTTCAAGAGGATTCTAGGAGATTAAAGGGAGTTCCAATTCTTTATCTTTCAAGCTCATCTCTTATCCGGTTGTAAAAAGAAAAGCTACGATTTTTGTGGAGTCTTTGTGAGGATTTCGTCAAGAGACATCGAGACGACATCTTGGTCTAGAATCAAAATCGGAATAAGAAAATTCTCGAGAAGTAGAGTAAACTGAGGCGGCTAAACTACTATAAATATCTCATGTTCTCAATTTCTCTCATTTCCTTCTTTGTATGCTAGTAGTTTAATATTTAACTCTATTTACTTAAGTTATTTTCTTATGTTTATTAAATATTTTTTTAATTACGCTATTATCATTAATTCTCTATTCATCCCTTCGCTAAAGAAGCCTTAAGATCCTTACATTACCATCACTTTTCAAAGAAGTTAAGGATATACTTTGACTTTCAGTCTAAATATAGATGAGTCAGTATATCGTTCACATTCAGAAACAAAAAAAACAAGTAATATACAAAATAAGTAATACAGGTGTTATGAAGAAAAAAAACTCCATTGATTGGTAACAAAAAATCCCCCATTTAAGTAATTCTCATTCTTGTAAACTTTATGAATTCCTTACATACCTGAGGGAGCAAGCTTGGAAAAGAATTGAGAATTTTTGTTTTGTTCTTTCTAATAAATTCAATTGTTCTTTCTGCAACAAGAGGATCAGAAAACTCTCTGCAATAATGGCAAAGACAAGTTCGGTAGACTAATCATGCAATGCATCAAACAAATCATAAAACATAAATGTCAAAATGCAAAAGCCAGAAACTTCCAAAAGAATACAATAGAGTTCCAATTTCAGAAAAAATAAATAAATAAATTTGTGCCAGCATAGAGAAGGTTGTGGCTTCAAAAACTGCCAGATTATCAATATAAACTTTTTCATGTATAGCCTGATATTGGTGAAAAACATGGAAGTTTGTAACTTATTATGGATACAGAAAACTACCATCTACATATTAAAACCATCAAAGAAAACAAAGAAAGAACTGAGGGAATCTGTATGTACACATGCTACAGTGAGAACTCATCAGCTCAAAAAGGATCAAGATTCAAGTGAATATGCTCACAGAGTTCAAATGAAAGAGTACATACAAACTTAGCATGAGACGAACTTTGTGAAAAGATAGCCTAATAGCACTGAAGACATAAATACTCATGGAAGAGGGAAGCTTAATATTGGTTTTAAAATTAGCCAACAACACATTACAGATGTATCAAGTGCAATCGTAAATGAAAACTCAAAACAGAACTTGAGACTCATATCAAGATTAAGGTGCATGAGTTCCGGTAAAAGAAATTGGTTTTATAAAAATGGAAACATGTAGAAAGTTGAAGAATTTTTTTCTAGGAATTCTTTTGGTAATAAATGGACTGAAAACAGAATAACTTCATCAGCAGATATGTGTGTGAGGTTTCATTCATATGTTGGTAATGAAAACATCCTCACGAAATCAGAACCAGAATTCTAATAATATAAGCAAAGATTTTAATAGTAAAAGGATTCTGTTACCTGCTTAAACAAGATCGGAAAAAAGCCTTCAGACTAGGATCAGCATCATGTAAGACTGCTTCCCCGAAGTGAAGAAAGAACTGAAGGATTGTCTATATTGGAAAAAAGTAACAAAATGTAAATCACTGCATTTGAAAATTCTCCAAACAAGGTTTTATGACTTCATTTAATCACAATCAATCTTCTCAAAACTATTGACTTTCAAATAATCAATTAAGGACCTATTCCTTCAAAGCAGAAAGCATCTTATACGTTGAAACTCACAAACTGGCAAAAAGATGCACAACATCACTTCCAACTAAACCTGAAGATCCAATGCCTCACATATGAAGGCACTTCACTAGAGAAACATGCAGTTATGAAACTTGACAATCCAAGGGAATTGGTTATGGCTGTGAAGATGAGTATGCTTGTGATCAGATAACAGCTGCACTGAGATACTTCAGTATTGCCTGACTGGGAACTTCACTTGTTCCTCCACACTAGCATATGATTATGAATGCATCCAAATGAGCAATACAAGTAACAAGACCTAACTGGCTGATCCAAACTAGCTATCTTGTCAAAGCACAACCTCAATCAGTAAAAAGAACCTACATTTATATCATACTATCAACAACAGTAACAGCTCAACAACAAAGAATTCAATTCACGCATTGAGAAAGAATTCAATTACCACACCACCTACAATCACCCAAAAAGGACCGAACTTTCCAGTCATCCTACAGATTCGTACAGACGTACCAGCAAGAGAAGGCCATTGGAGGCTTGAGACTGGGGCAAGGCCGCGACGCACCGCTGAAAGAGCTTGTTGAAGTGGGGATAGACCCTCACGACCAGATCCTCCGACCTCTCCTCCTCGCATATCTCGCAGAGCTTGCGGACCTTCAAAATCGCCAAACTTCCATCAGAAACAAACCAAATGGTAGAGAAAGAGTGGAGAAGGGGCGAGGAGGAACGGACGGATTGGAGAAGGGAGGGGTCGGAAGCGGGGTCGTCGCCAGCGTCCCTCGCGTTGGTGGAGAGCGATCGCAGGTGGAAGTCCCAGCTCTCCTCTCTTTCTCCCATTTTGGTGAGGAGTAGCCTAAAGTGCTTTGTTTCGTTGGCCTCCTTCAGTTTTACCGCTGGGCTATTTACGAGTGCAACCACTACGTTTATCGATATCTGATTTGATCCAGTAAGGGATTATAGTTTTTTTTTTTTTCTCTGAAATAGGTAGTAATTTCATTGATATGCTTGATCACGAGTCCATCTTCAAGCAAAGGAGTACATAATGTTCCATACAAAAGCTCAATAATGATATTGAACATAGAATATCAGAGCATGGCAAAATAAAGTTTTCACATATGAAGAAACGATCAAAGGATAGGTAAAAAATCAAAGGCCTTCCATGAACAAGAGTAGAGTTGTTTCTTCATCCAAGAGTTGGTCTGTTTCCCTTTACTTATCTCATCGTTATGGTTATTTGCTAATCCTCCTCCTTCTGTTGTGCGAGCATTGTCATCTTCCAAAGTAAAAGCTTCCATCTCAATAATAGCTTCAACTTGATTCAAGTCGAGGGCAACAATCGATGGTTCAAATCCAGAGTAGTTGGACTGGGGTGATATCTATGAATGGATTTTTGAGAATTAATGTAGAACCATCGAGGTACCTATTTACTTCAATGATCCTTGTGATTGCTACTTGTCGATATACTTTCGTCGGTTGACAAGATACCTTGGAGAGAATTACTGAAGTTGTGGTTGTATGAGTTCTTGGTTCACTGGGTCGATGACAGGATGCTGCTCAGTGATGTCCTTATACTTTTGTAATAATCCTTTCCTTCAAAACAAATTAAAAAACAAAAGGAAAATAAATTAGACTAGGTATAGTAAACAAGTAACGAAAAGATAACAAAAGAAAAATATAAACATGCAACTAAATACTAACCAGAGGTTGTCCCTACATGCATATGCCATAGCCCATAGGCGATTATATGAATGCAAGTTTTTTATGATAAAATAATGCAAAAAGGAAGATACTCTCTTCACCCTCGTATGCTGTAGAGTGGATGAGAAAGTAGAGGTCGATTTACGGAACTCCAAAGGTACGTTTTGGCTGTAAGAAGGAACTAGATCTCTGAGATCTGAGCTCCTTGAAAAAGATGGATATGGAGGAGGGACTATGACTCTCTCTCTTTCTCTCTCAGGATTTCTCTCTTTCTCTCATTTCTAGGGCATGAAGATAACTTCTCAAGATTTTAATGTGTCTCCTGTTAAACTCTTGACCTAAGGGTTTATTTATAGAGTTTGAAGACTCTAGATCTCGTAATTGAAGAGTGAGAGATCAAGGACCAGGATCAAATTCATTTAAAAGGCAAAATTCCTTTATTAGATCTCGTCGGGATCATTCAGTCGCCGCTCATACAGGTGACAAGATGATTGACCTTGGATTCCACGCATGTGGTGAATCGGTAGCTAGTTGGTATGAAATCTGCCACGTAAGCTAAACGTCTGTGCATATGGCGTCGAGAAACTAAGAAGAAATAATTTACAAAATTGAAATCAAATTACAAATCCATTAACAATGTGAACACAAGCAATCCTTAAAAATCATTCTTGTAATTAAGATATATTTAAAATATATTTCCAAATTCAAGTCAAATTTAAATTTTAAGTAAATTAAATTTAAAAATTAAATCTTCAATAATTACGAGAAAATATTAATTAAAATCAAAGATAAATCTAATTTAGTTTAGATTCATAATTATCATGACTTTTGGATTTTATCTTTATTTTTTAGCATTATCATGAATTAAATATAAGCTATAACATTAAAATGTGATAACTTATCGTAAAATCTCATTTTTGGTAAAAATAAAGATAAGTGATCTCATTTTTGGTAAAAATAAAGATAATTGATCCTAATTATCAAGTCATCTAAATTTCAATAATTTTTTGGAATTATTTGGCATTTATAATGATTTATATGATAAACACATATTATTCAAATGTTGGAAAATTATAGAAATTATAATAATTATGGGAAAAATCATAATAACATTTAAAGCACAGGATAACAAATTATCTAGAAAGAGAATATTAAGATTTGCGTCACCTGTTTCACTAGCACCTTGGATTCCTAGTCGCCTTTTGAAATGGAAACTAGTATAGTCGCCTGCTAAAGTGGCGACTTAATCTGTCACTTGCTACACAGACAACGCTTTGGTCTTTTACAGATTACCTCCCTGTTTTTTATCTTAATCCACAGATATGCATTTAATACCCGAAAAAGTACATAAATTCCATGAAAAAATATGGAAGAAGGGTTAAAAATCCTTAATCATGTGATCTAGAATACCTCAAAAGTTTCTATCCTGAGTGAACTCTAAAAAATACAAAAATAGAATATCTACAGCACCAAAGCAGTGGAATTGTCCCAATAGGCCTGAATATCTTTAATATCAAGTAAGTGAGCTGAGTTTGTAGCACCATTTGCTATAAGATGATCAATCTAGAAACCAACAAGAGCAATAATATTGTTAAACATCATGATAATAGGAGTATAGATCTGTCTAAAGATTTTATTATTTCAGCTTTTCCATAATACCCAAAGGATTGCCAAAAGTCGATGTAGATAAACCATTATGTACTTCAATGTTTGTAAAGTTGTTAATGATAGGGAGAAAAGAGGTCTCTGATTTCCTTCCACAGAGGAGAGATGTGCCTTCTAGATGTATATAGGAAACCATCATGATTGCTATTAATCAAATATCTAGTAGGAATTAGCTTGCACCACTTCTGGTTTTGATTATTTGTTAAAAGAGACCAAACAAGTTTATAAGATGGCAGCCAATGTTGTTAGTGATTCCAATTTTCCATAAGAATCTTTTGTAAATAGAGTCAACTCACTTTTCAACTCTCTTTTGTGAATAGAGTCGTCTCTCTTTTCAATGCATCTAGGGAGGTGCAACACATATAGGTAGTATGTGGGGATGACAATCGGAATTGAGTTTAAGAGAGTTACTCTTCTTCTTAAGGTGAGAAGGTTTCCTTTTCAACACTTAAGTCTAATAGTGAGTTTATCAATTACTGGTGTCCAGTCAAAGGCAATGGTTGCCTTGTAAAGGGAGGCCAAGGTAATTGATCAGGAGTATCTTTTCTTCATATCTTAATATGTCATAGCAAAATTTAAGGTCCTCCTATGGAATCCTTATCTGAGTTAACGAGAGTTTATTAAAATTGATGCAAAACCTAGAATAAAGTTGGAAATAACAAAGTATTCTCTTTGAAGTTAGGAGACCATTAACTAAGGAGGTGAGAAAATTCAATGTGTCAACTATATATTGAATATTTAAAACTTCAGACCTCTCATTTGGGAACTTAATCCCTTGAATGAGATTGTTAGATTGGCTCATAGCCAACATCATATTTAATATGTAAGTCACAAGAATAAAAAGTAGTGGAGAAAGATGGTCTCCTTGGCGAAGACTGATTAAAACTCCAAAGAATTCGTAAGTACAACCATTAATCAATAGGGAGAAGTGTGTTGTGGTAAAGCACATTTTAATTCACTTAATCCAGGCTTCATCAAAGCTAAATCTAATGAGAGCATTGATTAGAAACTCTCAATTGATCTTATCATATGTCTTTTCAAAGTCTAATTTGAAGATAAGGTCTTTAAAGTTTATGGAGTGGATAAGATAAAAAGTTTCTTAGACTACAAGATGACAATCATGGAGATTCCTACCTTTTATGAATACACTTTGGGTGTTATCTAGAATGTAATTTAAGATGGGACTTTGATGATTTGCTAGACATTTAATGATAATCTTATAACTATTGTTCAATAGAATAATAGTCCTAAAGTCTTTGACAATTCCACTTTGCATTTCTTAGGAATCATTATGATGAATGCTTGATTAATGCACTTTAGGGCATCTAAGTCCTAGGAACAGGAGTAGTAGACATATTACATACATCTGTCTTAATGAGGTCTTAAAAATAGTAGAAGAATCAAAGAAAGACTCCATTAAAGTCACGTGATCTCTCACCAACTAGGAAGAAAATACAATGCTTAATTTTTGATTCTAAAAAGACTCCGAAGGATAATGGAATGGGAATTTCGAGCGGGAGAATTGAACTTGGTCAAGAGCAATAGGAGGCAAAGAGGGGGAGTTATAGTTATCATTTGACTTAATCCACTAATGAAACAAAAGTTTGTGATTTGTTATGATTAAAAATTTCTACATGTCTTATGCACAAAAAGGACAAATCAAGAACAAAATTTTTTTAAAAAAATCTAAGATTGGTATAAAAGCTATTTGAAAGGTCTGATACCTACCATACAAGAAGTCTAGAATTGAACTTGCGACTCTCTTGTTATCGAAAAGAGTCTTGTCTTGTTAGTCGTTGTATGGTGAATGTCCATTGGAAAAAACAGGACATGGCTTTTTGACATTTGAGACAAATACAAATGAGAATAAATGAAATGTTATGAATCAAGAAATTTTGAAAAGTACTTTTCAAGAACACTCAGAGACACCACAACTATGAAGTTGTTATGATCCTATTCTATTTAGCAAAAGCATTGAGAAATCCTTTTCACGTCCTTTTGATGTATATGAACGATTTTTATAGTATGTTCAAGATCATTCCTACAAGAATCACAAAAGCTAACTCAATAAATCTATCAAACCCCTCTTCCTTTCAAAAATCACCAAGTGAAACCTCCTTAGAGGTTCATCAATACAAAATCTTATGATTTTAATAGTTCGTTTATATCTTAGAAATGAAAAATACTAATCAAAAGAAAATCAAATGATACAAAAATCAACGGAATTTATTTTTACTTTAATCAAATTTTTAGTATTCGTGTTTACCATTGAAAACAAACATTTATGTTTCAAGTTGGAACATGTATCCTCTTGAAACAGTGCTTATCACTTTTTTTTGGTGTTTATACTTATCATTGGAACCTTTACACTCTTGAAACAAAAACCACATTCTTTTCCAATAAAGACACAAATACCACTAAAAAAATAATTAAAGAGAAACTAATTTCCTTTCCTATAGTTTCCTTTAAATTCTGATAATCCGAACCCCTCTTAAGTATAAAATTGCATTTTAGGAAAGGAGGCTTTCCTAAAGTAAAGCTCGGATCTGTTCATAAACATTAACTTGAAGAACATTATAGATCATTTAACTTCCTGAAAACCATTTCCGTTTCAAGTTTTGGACCCTCTGATCCAAGTTGATAAATTCAACACCTAAGTAAATTGCAGATCAAAGAATAGCAAATTGCATGAGATTTAAAGAAATGTTTTTAAACAAGTAATTTCCAACAGTTGAAGAACAAGAGTATTCACAAATGAGGATTAGAACGACATCAAAAGACAGTATTCTTAACATAACCTTGATACATTTGAAAAATAAAAATAAGGGCTAAAAAGTAAATCCAAGATCCTAAATTGAAGTGATATTGTCCGGCCTTCTTGTTGTCGTACTCCGGAGTCTATCAACTGCAAATCGATGCTTATGAAACATTTGAGTCATCAAAGTAAGAGGGGAGTATTTAGTAGAACTGCAAATAGCTGCTTATGAAACACATAGAAGACCTGCATACAACAAGGAGAAGAAGCAAAACTGCAGAAAACAGTGGTTGAATTCAGATTACAACCAAAGAACCCAGTATTATCATTTGGGAAATAATGTATTCCGTGGCACAGAAAGGACAGGTAACATTATGATTAATATGTTCCATGTTTGGAAAATTTGATGGCTGCCTGCCAGGCTTTCAGGATCCTCTCTCCTCTCCAAATGAGAAAGATAAAGCATGAAAAAATGAGAAAATGCCAGAAACACCGAACAGCTTTGCTGATAGTGCGTTACACAATTCAACTTTACATGTACAATATTTAGCACGTGCCACGGTACGCATGCTGGATACAGGGGAAAAATTACCTATGCGTACCATAGGTCCATGTGAAACTCCAAGTAATTTACAGATAAGGTTAATCTAGTGCCGCAATAAGTAACCAGTCTTTCTACTCTCTTCCCTGCATATGGTAAGAGGAGATACATTACTTTCCTGGCCACAAAAGTTAGCAACACGTTTTAATCAGCTATTGCTGTACAAATAACACTAAGCATAGCAGAACAGAAAAACATGTTCAGTTTGTAACATTACCCCGCATATTATTACAAAAACATACTTCGAATTATTTGAATGCGTCATTAGATTCATTATCACAAACAAAAGCTTCTAGGCAACCTGGCTGTACAGAATTTACCAAGAACCATTCATTTAAGTGGAAAGTTAATGAAACACCAAAGAGGAAAAGGATGTTTATCCATGAAAATTTAATTGAAACAATAAACCATAAAAAGCAATGAACTAACTGTATCCAGCATCTAAAAAGGCATCTCACATAAGGATATAACATTATGTATACTAAACGTTTTCCATGAGCTAGAAGAGAATCAAAAGAATAAGATCAATGAACTAACAATATCAAGCACCTAGATCAACATCTCACATAAGAAGGGATCCATGAGACATGCTAAAGGTAAACCAAGATTCTGGCTTTAAAACAGGGAAAATCACGCAACTGCAGACGTTACCAGGGGAGTTAGACCAGAGGAGTGTAATCAAAGCAGAACAAAAACAATATGCAATATGTGCCTGTATTGTAAGATGAACTCAAATGCAACAGACTGTTACAATGAAAAGGTACTAATCCAAGATGGTCCAAAATAATTTTGAACATTGATGACAATGTTAGGGATTAGATTATCATAAGCCTCCTACCTGTGATAAATACACGGAGATTTGTAGAATTAAAAAGCTGAACACATCATAAAAAGGGATAATCTATAGACTAAAAGGTAACATTCACTCAAATCCTTAAAAGCAGGAAATACACAGACCAACTAAAAGGCACGCAGATAAACAATAGAAATGCAGATATGATATGTTTAAACTGCTACAGCATTTTGTCTTTCCAAAATAAAATGAAATATCAAATGCACCAGAGACAAATATTCATGGCAACTGAGGTACGTAATGCATTAAATAGAGTGGGCAGCATGCAGATAGCACCAACTAAAAAGGATTCCCTATATAGCACCAACTACAAAGAATTCACAAAATAGCACCAATACAAAAGGATTACCTATAACAGGATTACAGGATAATGACATATCTACACTCTAAAAAATTTCAACACTTCAAATAATATTGAAATACCAAATACAACATACACGGCTATAAATAATATTAATGCAATAAATATAGTCGGAAATGCACTACTACAAAAAAAACCCTCTGCTTATTCACCATGGGCAACATTTTTTTGAAAAAAAGGTGGGCGGCATTGCAATCACTAAGAAGAGATCAAACAGCATGCACTAGTAAATGACACTAGCACATACACTGATTCTGTTCTTATCGACAAACTACACCTCACCTGATTGGAAGATTGTACAACTATTGAACACATGGTTGGCATGTGCAGAAATCAGTGCACAGCACATATTTGGCATGTGCTCAAAATTCTTTGAAAGAAAATGAGTACAAACCAACTTCTCTAAGCTTTTGTTTTATATACATTATTGTCATTGTTTTCTTTCATTTATTACTTAATCATTTCTTTAGTGAAAACAAAATTTGAATTTCTTCTCTCCTTTTTTTGAAACCTTCGATAAAAAGCATACTTACCTGTGCCTCGTACAAGAAGGACGAAAATGATGGAAATGGCCAAATGCATCCATAACAACCAAATACGCTTACAAGAGTATAGTTGTCAACATGTCATATATCCTAGTTCATAGATGAGACTATCAAGTCGAACCACTCTAAAAAAACTGAGTATATTCTCCCCTTGAACCACTAAGAGAGGTAGTTTCCTTTGCTATTGCATAATAGAGGTCAATAAAATTTGTAGAGTTTTATCATGTATTTTGCTCAAGAATATGATTTATATGATAGTGTGTAAAATCTATTCTGTATTTTAATTCAGTGCCTCACTGAAACCAAAACCAACATCTACTGTTATTTACATGTTTCAGGAAAGCACGCCAAATATTGGCCAATAGAAAATTCTAGTTTTTTTTCTACGAGTTTGACATGATAAGCATTCCAACCATAAACCCTGCTGATTTTATACACAGGTAGATTATTTTGGCAGACAAATTAGCCTCCACAACTCAGTGAGAGAAGAAAAAGTCAATAAATCAATGTTAAGCAGTCACTTTTCCCTAGGTAGCTGTCGCAGGGCAACCCCTTGGGCCTAAAACACAAATATATAGCCTGACAAAATATGAATTCTTATGCTTTGTTATGGTCAATCTATCTAGAATATTGTAACTGCTCACCAGGGGATCACAACATCAATTTTACACGTTAAAGATGCCAGATCAATAGTCAATTAAGCTTTCCGATTAATCAAATTATAAACCTATTTAAACTTTTTTTAAATTATTAAAAGAAAAGGTAAAGATGATAGAAGTAACCGGTGATCATAAGTAACAATTAAGAAACACAAGACCTACGTCCTCAAATTACCCATAAAGCATGAATCACTGATTTCAAAAGGTTAGGGTAACAATCAACGTTCTCCCTGAGATCCAAATTGGATATATCAAGTATTAACTAGAGGGCCTCCTCACAAGACGGATGGATCCGTCACCATGTTCACTATCCTCTATTTGTGCAAACATGATTTATTGAGCATGTTAGTGGGAGAGAATGAAAAAGATTGTCTCATTGATCAATAAAGTTACATATATATATATATATATATATATATATATAGAGAGAGAGAGAGAGAGAGAATTGGATATAAATAGATATCTAACTACCCTATTACATGTAAACACACATAACACTGCACAATAAGTCTAACACTCACTTTCAAACTAAAATATATATCTATCGTGTCCAACTTTGTACAAAGAGAATCATAGGACCCAATACTAAATCCTATTGTGAAAACATTTGCAAACTGATTAGAAGACTACATGTAGGAAGTAGAAATAATTCCCCTTCATCACCATGGCTCGAACATAATGACAATCCATCCCTATATGTTTTGTGTGCTCATTAAAGATTAGATTGTGTTAGCAAAGTAGATAGCGACTTGATTGTCATAATACATGAGTATAATAAACACATTAACAGTGACAACGAAGCCACAACATCTCACAAGTGGTCTGTGTCATGAATCAATACTTAGATTCAGCATTAGATCTAAAAACAATATTCTATTTCTTACTGTACCATGTGACAAGGTTGCCTCCAACATAAGAACAATAATAAAAAGTAGACTTCCAATCTCCTCGATCACCTACATAATTAGAGTCTGAATATGCCTCAATGCACAAGTGACCATTCTTCCTATAAATCAATCCTTTACTAGAAGCTTGTTTAATTTAAAATAGCGCTTGTAAAGCTCCCTACCAATGTACTATCATTGGCTCATGCATAAACTGACTAAGTACACAATAATGTATGCAATATCTAAACATGTGACAGTCAGAAAAATCAACTTCCCAATCAAATACCTGTATCTATCAGTATCTTCGAAAAGTGATGACGAACTATCCTAGAAATCTAAACTCTGATCAGACAGGATGGTCTCTGATTTGCACCTCAAAAGACGTGTCTCTTTTAAGATCCAATATATATTTCCTTTGAGACAATGTCATCATGTCTCTAGCTGTAAGCAAACTCAATACCCAAGAAGTATTTAAGTTGACCATGTCTTTTATGACAAAGTATGCCTGCAAGTAGTCTTTTGTCTCCTGAACGCCTGCAATATCACCATTAGTCAACAAGATGTCATCCGCACATACCATCATAGTTGCTATCTGTCCACCTGTAAAAAATTGAATGATTAACAACACAATATCGAAAACCACTAGCAACAACAATACTACTAAACTTTTTGAACCAAGCATGTAGACTATGCTTGAGGCCATAGATTACTTTCCTAAGTAGACAAACCTGATGTTCTTCCTAAGCAACATACTCAAAAGATTGTTGTATAAACCCTTGCTTTGTAAGATCATCGTACAGGAAAACATTCTTCACATCCAACTAAGTTCTTAGGACTCATTTATAGCAATGGAGAAAATGGCCTTAATGAAGTTCAATCATGTTACTAGTTAAAAGATCTCTACATAGTCAACTCCATACTCCTGTGTGAATCTACGTGCTACTAAACAAGCATTGTACTTGTCCATCATGCTATCAGGCTTGTACTTGACAGTAAACACCTATCAACGAGTGATTATGTTACTCCCTGTAGCTTGAAGAACTAGATCCCATGTACTACATAACATTTGCCACATAACATTAATGCCTGCATCTCCTCATCCATGATTGCCTACCAATGAGGTAGCAAGAGAATCTCTTACTAATTCTTGAGAACTAACTCAGAAGAAATGAACAATACAAAGGCACGAAAGGCAAAGTAAAGTTTATCATAGATCACAAAATTTAAAATAGGATGAACAATAATAGCACGTGTAACTTTTAGAAGGACAATCGATATGTTAAGGTCTGTAACAGGTAGATCCG
The DNA here is from genome assembly GCA_024699735.1 of Posidonia australis. Classification (NCBI taxonomy): domain Eukaryota; kingdom Viridiplantae; phylum Streptophyta; class Magnoliopsida; order Alismatales; family Posidoniaceae; genus Posidonia; species Posidonia australis. The sequence goes on from JAMKQA010062559.1 coordinate 17,030, forward strand.
AAGACGTCGAAGAAGTAATGACTAAAGATAATGGAGAAAGTCATTGACATCGATGATATACCGGTAAAGGATGGAGTGCCTCTTTTTCCATAGTAGTGGAGTCAACATCATCAACATCACAAGACTCCACTAAAGAGAGAAGGGATACTCTCCGATAAAGAGTCAATACTATCAAAGAAGTGCTAAGTTTCAACGAAAGTAACATCTGCAAACACAATATACTTCTTAGTGGAAGGAATAAAACACATATATCCTTGTTGAATACGAGAATATCCGACAAACACACATCGAATGGATCGTGAAGCCAATTTATCACGATTTGAAGTCAGTCAAATCCTAAACAAAAGTAATACAACCAAACACTCGTAGAGGAAGAGAAAAGATTTCCATATTTACACATAACCGTCAGAGTGAAATCTCCCCCTCAACCAATGTAAACAGCATGCAGTAATGAGGTAAGAGACGGTAAAAATCGCATCAAACCACAAATACTGAGAACATTTGCATATCAAACATAATGGAGCGAACTACATCAAGAATATGTCATTGTTTACACTCACCAACACTATTTTGTTGAGATGTGTATGAACAAGTGGTTTGATGCATAACACATAGAGACTCACAATAACTTTCAAGACACATTTAAGAAAATTTTAAAACATTATCAATATAAAAAACTCAAAGAGTAACAAAATATTGATTCATTATTTCAACAAAAAAAAAATTGACAATATCAATAACACTGACTCTATCCTTTAACAAATAAACCCATGAGACACGAGAAAAATCATCAATAAATACAATATAATATCTAATACAAAAGATGATTTAGTAGGACTCCACACATCACAATGAACTAACTCAAAAAGACTGACTACAAACGAGACAAAGACCACTAAAGGTAGCACGATGGTGCTTACCAAACTCACAAGACTGATAATAATAAAAAAGAAACAAGTATCTAAGGAAGTGCTTGCTGTAATTTCCAATGAGATGGTTAATCCAAGTGACGATACCATATGAGCGATGATTCTATTGTGGATACCAATGATGTAAGTCCTTGAAGTAGTTCATCTTTAATTAGTAGGTAGATGCCTCTGCCCCGTTCATATCCCAAACCAATCCTCTTCTCCATCTACAAATTCTGAAAGGTATAGTAACAAGAAAAGAAAGGCACATAACAAAGTAGCTATTTGGTAATGACATTAATGGACAAAAGATTAACTGGAAAATCAAAGGCATAGAGGACTTTGTCTGATGTCAACTATGATGAAACACAAATAGTGCTTTATTCAGAGACACGACAAGTCCTATCATCAACAATAATAACATATCTAACATCTAATAGCTGTAATAGCTGAAATAGACGGATAAAAAGATCAATAATACCTATCATGTGGCATAATACTCCTAAGTCTATAATCCAAAAACCACCCCTAAAGGCTAATAAGGTAGAGGTACTTGAGGTAGAGATAGTGACATACAATGCCACAGTAGTAGAGGATTAGTCCTCTCGGAACTGAAAAAACTAAACGTACTTATCCTCATATAGGGTCACTATCGAAGTACTACAAGTAGAAATATCTACAATTGAAGTGTTATGTGTCTCAATAGAAACTTGTGACTAATCTAATCTTCCAAATTTCACCCAATAGCAGTCTGATTTGTGATTCATGTGACCACAATACTCACACGATGAGCGACCTCAACTATCTGTACGTCCACGTCGACCCCCTCCTCGAACTGAGCTACGACCACAACTACAAGTAGTGACCATGACATAGTGATTTGAAGTGTAAGTGGATGTACCATTGAATATGCACAAAACTCATGAAAAGATGGTTTTAATATTTGGAATGGAGTCAACACTAAAAATTTGTCCCCAAACCTTAGATGAGAGTTCCAGACTCAAACTAAAAAGATAGGTTGCACCAACTAGCTCCTCACGCTATTGACGTATAGTAGTAACATTGAATGTCAGTAGCTAATACACACCAAGCTCATCTAGAAAAGCCCGAAAGGTAGCAAAATGATCCTAGACTATCTATCTCTCATGTGTATATGAAGATCTGCTGATATACCTCAAATACATAAGACATGTTCTTCTCGTAGCCATACAGCTACTTTAGAGTGTCCCAAATCTTTTTTATAGGCCGTAGAATCATCACACCACATGTAACACTCAATTTCATATTGTTTACCATCTAGGACACTATCATCGAGTCATCAACATACCAATCCTCATAGGTCTTGTCCTTCACATGAGTAGGCAATTATGCGAAGTGTTTGATCCTGCGATGTACAGTAATGAAAGTCTAAAAACTCTATACCCACAACAAGTAGTTCTTCCCATTTAATTTTTCAAAGATTCCACTTAGGTTTTTAATAACTCATTGGAAACCATGGCAATTCTCAAAGGTCTTAACTCATCCAGTGATGAAACAATCCAAGTAAAAAAAAGGACCACTGAATGACCCAAGAGAAAGGTAGTAGGACAGGTAGACAACGAAAATCCACCTTCAGTAGTAGCCATATAGGTGATACACAACCCTTCTCGTGGGCTACTTAGCAGTAAGAGCCATCGATCAGACTACTAGTGGTAGAAAAAGGGACAACCAGCCTAACCAACGGCTACAGGAAAGGAGAATAGCCCTGGAAGGTCTACTAGATAAGCTCGACGACCTGACTCATGGCGGTGCAAAAGGGGTCAAGAGGCCTTGTCAGCAGTAGAAAAGGAGAACGGAGGTTTAGTCGGTGACAAGAAGATGCTTTAAGGTTTTCTCTTGGACCTGGTACCATGTTAGTAGGAGAGACTGAAAAAGATTGTCTCATTGATCAGTAGTGTTACATATATATATAGAACTGGATAAAATGAATATCCGATTATCCTATTATATGTAAACACACATAACACTATATTAAAAGTATTGTTTTAATAATAATTATGCCTTAGTCATCACCAACATAGCACCATACTAGCTTTAAAATTGGAAAAAAAAAATAGTACCATACTAGCCAAAAAAAACCTATTCAGCTCATTAGCATTAAGCATCTTCCATAAGTTACAGTCAATGAAGGTAAAGATCCTGGTGCACCATATGAAAGGGAAAAACTATATTATTACATACAATAAGCAGTAATCATGAAATAATAAAAGCCAAAATACTTGAATATTGTGTCCAAATGAGAAATAGAAAAGCCACACTACAACAATTGTAAGTTCTTGTAAATGCTAATATGGACTAGGGATTTGAAAAGATACAGAGTCTACAGAATTTTCTTAATAACTACTTTCATGGTTGGATACAAACAATCAACAACATCCATGTCCAAATTCCATCAAAGAAATATAAGTAAGAAAGTCCTTTTTTTCAAGTTAAAGCAACAAGAAAGATAAATGAACAAAAGAATTGAGAAGAAAAACACCATGAGAAGTTAACTTACCATCATGATTGCCTCTGTATTACACTAGATTCAGACCTACATTTAGCATGTACAATAGGACCCAGCTGTGACCTATCTAAGCCTTCTATAGATCCTTCATGTGCATTCAAGTATACAGCACCTCTATACATCCACTCATCAGCTTCATCACTGTAGAAATCCTCGAAAGGTTCCCCACATAATGCACATAAATTCTGACTGTCATCTGCAGGAACAACCAGTTCCTTCTCTTCATCTTTGTCCACAATTGTTTCTGCCGGCAGGAACCCAGGAACAACATCCGTGCCCAGTGTCTCCGCACCACTGAGCCATTCCTTGGCACTTACAAACCAATTACGTGAAGGTTTCTGCTTACGGTTTTTAGACATGCGATTTTTTGTCACATGCCAGTCCATGTGACTGCTGTGCTCTTCCTGGCACTTGAAACGCAATCCACATGTTGTACATTGTCTAGGAAGATTGACATACAGATCATTTATGGCTGATTCATGTCGGACCTTTAGAAGCTCTGGATCAAACTCAACCCCAATAGAATCCTGATAAAAGACAGTCTCAGAATTTTGTTTAAGATTGCATAAAGAATATGTATTTCACATAAAGACATACCTTAGATGAGGTTACGGGCCCTAGAGAGATTAAGCCTTGTGATACAAGAGAGTTAATTAGTCCAGAAAATCCACTACCAGGTGCAGTAGAAATCAGAGAACCAGAGTTACGAGAAGCAATATGTGCCACGCTTGGGGGTGGCCCAGGTGGGAGAGGAGGCAGGGCTCCACCATGCGTGTGAAAAGAAGTATCAGGTAGTCTATTCATTAGGAAAGAGGAAGAAGAAAGCTCAGAGTTTGGCGGTACCAAGCTCTGAATAGATGGTTGTCCTTGTACCTGTACCTGGTTTAGAGACTGACCAACTAAATGAGATGAGGATTGAGCTGAAGCAGAAGGAATAATGTTTCCATGGGGATCGCGAGGTTGAAACTGCAATACAGGTTCCAGACCACAGAGATTCAAGGGAGTTGAACCAGAACCTGAATGAGTAATCCGTATTGGGATGTTTGGATTAGACGCCTTTCTGTCTCCAGCATCTGGCAGCTGCCAATGCAATGGATACGACGGGGATCCTTGGTTTACCAATGGCTTACTGATGCCAGCAGAATCTGGCTGACTTCCATACAATGACAGGGATTTATGAAGAGGCCATATTACTGATACAGCAGGAGGTGAATTTGATATCTGTGCTACTCGATTATCCATTGCAGCAGATGATAGAAGGCCTGCATTCATTGAATCAGGAAAGATGCCTGGTGACCTCTCAGATGGCACTTCAGCATCAGATATCCTGTGATAAGGAGGTATCCTTTGACCAACAGTGGCTATTCCACTTACCGACAAGGGTATCCTTCCTTGTGACCTTGGGCTAAGACTCTGATGAGATTGTGAACCAACGTAATGTGACTTTCGGGGTTCTTGAGTGTACTGAGAACTCTGGTAATGTGAAATGTCATTTCTCCCCATGCCCCTCTGGGATCTCATTAATCCACTATTAGACTGCAGCAATATCCACCATGTTACAAAACATATACAATGGGCAAGATTACTGTATATAGAAGCCAATTGGATAACAGAAGTAGCCAATAAAAGTTGAATTTAAAACGAATGACATCTTGGCACGGCTAAATAAGTTCAGTGGAGCAAGAAATAGCTCAAAAGTCCAAATGGGCAAAAATAATAATCACAGTTGAGACTGTATTCTCCCATTTTTAGTTGACTAGTAATAAATAAATGGCAACTGCAGTCAGAATTTCAATAAAACAAAAGTAAAGGTAAAGATGCCTTGAGAATGCAAAGTCTCGTTGAAAATAAGATATCAGACATGTACTATGGCAGATTATAAAGAAGAAATGAATTCTAAAATATTAAGGTCAAATTCAACAAAAAAGGGAATGATTCCATCAATCTGCTTCACAAATAGCCCAAAAATTTAGTATTGCTTGTAATAAAGAAATAAACACAAAAGTATAAGTACAATTATGCTTTCAGTTCATTGTAAAGCTGTTTTTAAGTATGAAAGAAATAAAGATAAGTGCACCAAAATGGTACTCCTTTCATTACTTACTGGAGCTGGCTCGTCAACACGAGGCAGCTGAGATCTGATAGGCCAATTGCTCTTTCCGAGATCAGAGTCCAGAACTGAAGCATTTCGTCTGCTTAAATTGGTTCTGATGCCAAAGTCCCCAGCATTGGGACCATAGGGCATTATTTTATTGCTGCCATTCCTGTTAGCTAAAGTCGGGCTCATATCCTCCCAGACATACTCTTCTTCTTCAGTGTTCTGCCATTTTCTTGTAATTTTCTCAGAATTTATTCCATTAGCAGTGAGCCTTTGTATTTTCAAAGGTTTTTCAGGCAGAACATTTTTCCCCCTGTTGTTCCCATATGCATCGATCAGGTCTCTTGGTCGGTGTTTACTAATGCCATTGGCGAGGTTGTATGCATTTTGATATTCTGGTTTCTGGAAACCATCGTCTGGAGACGTGTTGCTCTCTTGCCAACCATTTGTATCACTCATTCTGCCAGATTTGAATAAAAAACAAGTACGAGATTAAGAAATCAGTAAGGATACTACTTGAGGTCCTTTCCAGGATAAGCATCTTTTCTGAATACTGTGTGGTAAAACAAACCTGGGGGCAGTACTTGCAACTGAAGACCTAAAAAACAAGTACGAGATTAAGAAATCAGTAAGAATACTACTTGAGGTCCTTTCCAGGATAAGCATCTTTTCTGAATACTGTGTGGTAAAACAAACCTGGGGGCAGTACTTGCAGCTGAAGACCTAAAAACATCACTCTTTGAAAAAGAAAGTAATTTTTCGTTTCCAAGTATTGCAGTTGGACGTCCTTCTGGAACTTGAAGTGAGCTGATTCTTGTAGACCCACTAAGAGAAGGGTTCACCTCAGAGTTATCAAGATCATAATCACCATATTGAGCTTTCTGCTCATATGGATCTAAGCTAGAAGAAACTCCCCTATGGTGCTGAATATCCTATAGAAAATCAAATTTCCATTATTAAAGTATTAGTAACAATTATTTTAACTTTTTTTCAAAAAAAGATACTTAAAATGAAAAAATTGTTAAAAAAGAACAACTGACTTGACCCACCGGTTGCGAATGGCAATAAGTAAAGCTGGTTCTAGTCTAATGAAATAACAGAAAATGTCACTATCTTATAGTATGTCCTTATCAAAATAGTTGAATCAGACTCCATAAAATTTGTTCTTTGCTATATAATATCCCAAATGAACTAATAATATTCCTTATTTGCTTCTATTTGCTGAGATGAATTATGCATAACTCTAGTCGATAATGTGTTTCTTTCTCATTGAAGTGGATACTCATCTTTGTATTTGATTGCAGTAACTCCTGGATAAGATTATAGTATGATCTGTTTACAGTTACATGTTGGGAGAAATAAGGGGGGCATTGCAGGAACATGCTAAAAAAATATTCATGTTATTGTTTGGTTATCAACAAAATCTTATTTCAAGTTGAGAAGATGAATGATTAAATCGTAAAATGTCTTGCTATCAGCTCATAGCTTGGTTGTATTGAGACCTAAGAACAAATCTTAGATCATTAGTGGGATTTTCCAGTGAGTTCCTCCGACTTGAGAATGGCTTCTCTTTCCATCTATGATTGTGAGCTTCCCTCTCCACATCAGGGTGGATGTATACCTCAGCTAGAGTCCGATTTCAAAAACAAATCATGGAATATCATAAAAAGAGAAATTTGCAACAAAAATATATAAGTAAAGGACCAAAATTGCACACATGAAACTTTGAAGAAGCTCCAGACCATCCCCTGGGGCTTTTCGCTGCTTTTCGACCCACCGGTGCCCCTCCAAATTCTGTAATCTGACCACTATCTCGTGGGCCTCTTCCACGTGTCTGTAGATGAAGAAAGATACCAATCTTAGCAATAGAAAAATGTGAACAGAAAGATATCAAATATGTTGCTGGTTCAGACAACAGTTCAAGCAGGCAATTGAAAGGAATGAATGCAAAACTAAAGACATTTGAAAATTTTGTGCGCTGAAAAAGGCCTTAGAATGCAAGAAAATTCAGGAAAGCAGATGATGTAAAGATTAAGTTCAAAGCAAACTACAAATCATTTTTGGGCAACTAGATACCACGACAGGAATTTTGTGTGAAAGCTGGATAAGAATGTATATTCCCAGTACTCGAAACCGGTGCAATTGGTGACATACATCAGAAATTCGGAAGTCAGGACATGGTCATTGGTCAAACCTCAGAGTAACCAAATATCAGTTATAGCAGTCAAATTTTGGTTATGTCAGTTACAATTTGATCTTAAGGCGATGGAACATCAGAGATATTCGGTAATATATGTTGGGAAAACAGTCCATATTAATCAACATGCACCATTTTCCAAGGAAGTTTGCATTTCCCTAATGTTTTGTTGTTTTTCCTCCATTTTCAAATACTCAAATATTCCTCTCTCTCTCTCTCTCTCTCTCTCTCTCCCTGTATAGATATAAACTTAATACATCAACCTATACATTAAGGTTCTTTTTCATAATACCTCATTTCATTAGGGCTAATTTTGCAAACACTTTCATTATTTTAGGGAAAATAAGCATAACATAGTTTTACTTCTCAATTTTCTGATTTTAAATTAATTAAAACACACTATACTTGGAATTTGTGTTTAATCACACATACAACAAACACAAACAAAGTACAATTAATTACTTAGAAATATTTTGCTAGTATAAACAAACACTCAACACTTTGTACCACCTATTCATTTTGCTATGAGCATGCTTTCAGCTTAATGTAGAGTTGCAAATTAAAATTGAGAATTTTAGCGGATTTCCATGTTTAAACCATATTTCTACCCTCTTTTTTTTCCAGTTCCCACCAATGTCCATCACACTTCCTACTTTGGAAGGACCAGTTTCCCATGCGAAATAGACTTTTGGAACATTGGCACATTGCTTATGTTATGTTTGTACTTTCAGTAAGCATGAAGGTTTGAGTTTTGCAGTGTGGTAAAGGGCGAATTGAAAAAATAACATATAATTGTTGAAGGCGCAAAAGAAACCTTTTATATACTTATTTACCTGTAAATAACATAAATTGTAGCAGTTCAGATATTATGTGCAACCATGGATGAAGGCCAGGCAATAGAACAGGAGTTTACCATGGTGGATTGTTCAAACCGTTGCCGTGCCTCCAGGTACTTTGGATTTATGTGAATTCCATGACCTGGGCGAGGTGATGGAGACTCAGACGGCCTAACATTTCCTACACCAGATGACTGCCTGCTTCCTTGTGAAGAAAGTTGCAGTTCTGTTTCAATTTTCCGAAGTACAGAAGAAGGAAAAACTTGTAACCAAGTTCCAAAGAGGTGACGCATGGAAGGATGCAGGCATGATTCGACCTGATTGTAAGCCTCACAGAAAACCTTCAATACAAGGTAAAAGCGAAGAAAATGGCATTAGACATTCGATCATTACAAGTTTCATGATAATTGAAGTGCATGTTCCATAACCTACGCAAATATCTGAAAGAGAACTACTCTATCAGAACATGTTCCATGACAATTGAAGTGCATGTTCCATAACCTACGCACATATAAATGATTCTAATGTGGGTTACAGACAGACTTATGTATACTACGATGAAAAATCATAGCAAATCGTAGCATGCAAACTCACCTGTGGAAGGCGTGCTGTGAAATACTTCACGTAATCACGACCAATATTCTTTACAATACTGTCTAGAAGATACAAAGATGGTAGCTTTTGCTCAACTGGAACCTGTAAAGAACAAAACAAAGCACTTACAAGAAATCAATAACCCACAAATCCATAACAATAATTTAAAAACACCCGGCCACCATTTCAGATATCCTTGCCCGAAGTAGATTGAATTCCACCTCAGACTCTGTAAAAGGAAACTAAGTCATACTCCCAGTAGGCAACCTCATATCAACAAATTCTTAAGTTTAACAAAATCATGTCCCCGTCTCCAATTATGTTGGAAATCACAAAAAATATATCCCCATCACAATCATGCTGGAGAAAGCACAAAGCCTTAACCCAATCCCAGTGACTGTTAAAAGAATCGCACAACCGAAACAGACGAACTCAACAACAGAACTAAAATTTTGACTTTTTCTTGAACTTTCACAGAATTCTGGGGAAAATCTCCTTTTTTACAACTGAGAAGAGAAAGAATTGGCATAGAACCACAACACAGACTCGCATCCTTCTCCCGAGAGTCCCGACCCACCTGCAGAATCCTCTCGCAAATCACGTCTGCAATCCCCTGCCCGAACTCCCTCTGCTCCCCCGCAATGATCGTGAGCTCGGTGATCACTGGCTTCGAATTGAACGTGAGCTCCCCCAGTACCTCCTCGTAAATCCCGACAATCTCCTCCCCGCTCACCTGCTCCTCCTCCCCTCCGCCTGCCACCTCCTTCACCAGCGCCCGGAACCTTTCCAGGATCGACGTCGAAGGGGGCGGCTTCTGCTGCTGCCCTAGCGCAGCGGCGGAGGATTCCATGACGCCCGCCCTAGGGTTAGGGGCAGGCGTGAAGCGGAGGAGGAGCCTCTCGTCTTCCATGGGCGGGGGTTTGTGGGTTAGGTTAGCGTTGGAACCGGAGGAGAAGGGGGGGAAGGGGAAGAAGGGTTTCCGCTGCGGCCCATGCCGCTTAGATCGAAATTTGTGCGCATACAGCGAAGGGGAAGGGAACGGACGGGGAACCCGCTCCGTGCTGGCTTTTACTTCCGTTTCGTTTTATTAGATTTTTGGCTTTTCATTTTTGCTTTTGTCTTTTTTTATTTTAATTATTATTATGATATACATAAAAGATGCCTTCATTCTATATGACTCCATGAAGTTTACGTCTTCATTTGACTCCATGGGACAGTCAAATGTTGTGGCATCTTCTGTAAACCTAAATCTTGAAATCTTGATCTTTTCAACAAATGCTTCTGTTGAAGATAGACCTTTTGAAGATTCAACTTCCTGATCTTATTTCTTTCTACTAATACTTGAGATTTTCTAAGAAACTTTTGAGGCGTAAGCATGCGTGATAAACTTTTGAAGACCGTATGGGGCGTCACTAGAGACGTATCTCCGTGCTCCTGTGTGTGGAACAGGAAACTTTTGAAGTCTGTTGGCCGGGGCGGTGATATCCCGCACGGGGAATCTCATCGCGGCAGTGTAGGGAGGTTGGGGAGTAAAATCCTCAACTACTGCTTGTGTGCCT
>JAMKQA010062560.1:0-15150 GCA_024699735.1 Posidonia australis
GGTTTTTAAATGATGTTTTGGGCTAGGAAGCTAGAGGAAATGATTGATTTTCTCCAGTGTTGAAAATAAAGGCTTTGAAAAAGCATGAGATTTTGAAAAGAAAGAAAAGAAAAGTTTGAAAAGCATTGCTTTACGAGTTTTGAGAATTGCACATAAAGGTTTTTGAAAATGATGATTTCTAGCGAGCTTTTCTGTGCTTTTGGTGTTGTTTTGGGGCACGTATTGGGTGACATTCCTGTCACTCACGTGTGTGCTTTCTTGTTCTCCTGTTTCAGGTGCTAGGGTGTTGGAGCAGGTCTAGTCTGGTGTATCTGTTCGAGTCACGTTTGCCGTACACAGGTCTGGGTAGTTAGTTTTATTTGTTTAATATTGCTGCTTAGTTGCAATTATTTGCATTTGGGTAGTTCTCATACTGTTGTGTAGCACTGGGGTGTTACACAAACACACCGAACAGGAGATAAACAGGGGAGGAGATGGGGAGAGACAGGAGACAAAGAGTGAGTGGGGGAGGGATGGAGTGAGTGGGGATGGACGAGTAAAGAGAGAGGGAGAGGAAAATGAGGGGAGGAGACGAGAAGGAGATGACGTGCTCAGAAAGGGGAATTGGCGGAGTAGGAAAGATGAGGAGAGGAAGGATGAGCTGGTCGTGCATTGGACACGCATGGGCTTATAAAGCCATACAATGCAGTTGCTGGATGCGTGCACATCTGCATGTCCTGTCTACCCGCATCCCGCACTAGCACACTAAATCCATACCACCAACTCACTCCCACCAATCGACCTACAAGCGCGGGCCCCACATAGACTCACACTCGGTCCACAAGCACAGTGCCAACCACGCACAAGGACAGGCAATCAGAAGGCGGTCCACGAGGTCCAAGTCCAAAATCACCAAACCACAAAAACAGGTCTCGGAACAGTAACAACCATCCAAGAATAAATTCATTAAAATGTAAATAATTATAAAAATGAATTTACGAATGTTACAGAATCAGTTCTGAAATACTCTTTATTCGATTTATATGTTGCTACCAATCATAAGAAAATTAGTGTCATGAAAATGCAATCTTTATATAATTTAGACTTTGCTAAGTTGTTTCCTTTACAACTGGCTAGTTCATCCAATAGGAAATTACTATAAGAACAATTAGAAGTCTTTGTAATTATCTAGGAAAATCTAAATTTGGGGGAAAATAAGGATGAAATATCCTAGGCTCGTTCTGGGGACTGGGAACATTATGTTCTCGGTTAAGTCCTGCTATGACATTTTCAATGATAGTGGACTTAGAGCTACATTGATAAATTGTCTTTGGAAAAACCATACTCCCTTTAAAGTTAAATTGTTTCTTTGACTGGTATGCAATAATAAGATCCTTATTAGAGATAATTTAATTAAAAAAGGATGGATTGAATCAACGACATGTTTTATCTGTGGAAATCAAACTGAAACATCTGCTCACCTATTTTTATATTGTCCTTATGCTAAGTTGACTTTAAAAAAAATTCTGAAAAGTTCTGTTGACACATCCTTATTGGACATACCAAGGCTATTTGATTTATACTTATATGGTAAACATCAGTTACCTAAAAATGGTTGGAATGTACTCGTTCAAGTAGTACTGTGATCCTTTTGGCAAGTCAGGAATAATATAATGTTTAGGAATTTTTTGATCAACCAAAATATTATTGTCAATAGTATCTCTCTAATATTTTCTTGGGTAGGAAACATTAGTTCTAGTCCTCTAGAAGAGCGGACATTTGTTAGAATTGTCAACATACAGGAGCAATGGGAAAGGGCTAAAACCGACTTGGCCACCTAAATTATGGCTTCCTCTATTGGAGTTACATCTGTGGTTACCTTCGCTACAGTCTCAATTCCCAATGACACAGAAAACCCACTAAATGTGGATTGTGATTCGACTATTGGTTGAATCTTTTAGTTTTATTTTAATCAAGGGACCCCTTGAATTTTGTAGACTTAATTTGTATAATGTCGAACTTATTTTGTTACTTTCTGGCCCTTTCAGACTCTTTGCAACAAATACATTATTGTAGTACTTTTATGTTTGGTTGTAGTATCATAGTCAAGCATCTATTTATATATAAATTACTATTTACAAAAAAAAAAACATAAGCCTACATCCTCCTTTTTACGAGATCATGAACTCACCGAAGGCTAGAGACAAACTAAATATCCGTGAAAAAAGTTTATTACTCTTTGAATTAGTTGTTCAAAATTTAGCTGTTAACTTAAAGTTGTAAGTTGTTGAAAACGGGCAGGAGTAACCAAAAAAATCAATTGTTTTATGGTTGACGGTTCGAGACGTCATAAAAAAAAAACTAACACTAGCTTCCAACATTTTCAATAATATTTTCCATTATGTGCTGTGACTGTAAGCCCGTAAGGGTTTGATATAGATCCAAGTGAGGCTAGTAACTGAGTTATTTATTATCTAAAATAAGTCTGAATTATTTGTTGTACTTGACCTTACGGTTGGTTATTTCTAATTTATGTACGAGAAATATATCTCTGTTAAGTTCTTCTGTGTAACACACCTCCTAAAATTTGGGCTACTGTCTGACTGATCTATTCTTCGTACTCTTATGGGTACCTGCACATAACAAATAAATTTTTGCACGGGTACGCCTTACATGCTTGATGTGAACTTGATTGGGAAGATGATAGGATAGCGTACTATTACTGAGTTGGTAGACATTTAAATAATCATTTAGGAACAAGTCTACCAAGTCATGAAATCATGTCGTATGATTATCATTTAATGGTTAGATTGAATGCTTCCGAGTTAAGCCACGCTTCGCCCATTGTGATAGGAACCCGTTAGACCTGAGGGATCTCTCGGTTGAAACGATTTCTCAAGAAAAAGCTACATTTCAGTAGTATCCTGTTATTTTCATGCTGTTCTACTACCAGATTATGGGTCGGCTACAGTTGTATGCCTTTTATTTTGCAATGCAAAGCCACTATATTTTACGCATGTAACATGATTGATCAAGAAGAGAGCATGCTGGATGTGCAAATACAGATGATGTGATAAAAGGATTCAACTGAACTGCAGATTGTTGAATTCAATAATAATTATTATTATACAGAACCACTTGAATGACCTGGCAGCCTGGGGACGCCTACAGGGAGATTGAGATTAAGCTGTTCCCTCTGAGACGAAAAATGTGAAAACCGATACAGCATCTTGCAAATGACACGATTGAAGGTCTTCGGGAATGGGAGCACCAAGTATTGCATCGTAGCAGCTCATCTGTACAGACGTGGAACCTCCCGGAATGGATACTAGTAGCCTACTCAGCTGCTCCACCATCTTTGAATAGGCTGCCCTGTAACATAAGTGCACAACCAGTTTATCAAGATGAAGATTCTTGATAGATACCTTTTGCAAACCATTGTCCCAGGTAGCATACTCTTTTTTTAGCAATTGGAGAAAAACGACCTTATCAAGTGGACAAGAACCGAAAAACATTAAACAGGGCTAGAAAAATTGGTCAACACAAAACTGAAACACACACACACAAAAAAAAAAAATTTAAAACAATTCAAGAGAGCCAATCTCTTATAACAGCATCAGAGTCCCAACATGATCAACCATAGATTCAGTCATTCTGTCTCAAGGCTCAACATCACCAAGAGACATACTTTAGAAGGCCAACAATTTTCTTTCAACCATCCACACCACCAAACTACACATGAGGAATCACTTCCATGTCGTCCTCCCTACAAAGGAATTCTACTATTTTCTGTCTGCCCAATAACCAAAGGAAGTCTGGTTCTTTAAGCCTTTTATTATTTTTCATGTATAACATATTATCCAACATCTCCAATGGTTATAGGACCTTAGCAAATTACCATATATAGTGAATTTGTGATAAACATTTCAGTTAGAAGACCATAAACAAATTGAGCAGTTAACCAAAAAAAATTCATTAAGAAATTTCAAAGACAAGATACCGAAGGGTTTAGCAAGATGATAAATCCAAGAAGAAAAAAACCAAGAAACACAAAAAACTACTGAAAATACAACATATCCATAATCCCAAATACTCAGAGTCTCTAATCCATCAAATCCTGATAATCATACCATATATAGACACAAAAGGAAATATGAAAGCAGCCCAAACAAAACATGTCAAGATCAACAGCATGAGACAAGGTTCTATTATGGTAGACCCTCAAAAAGCAATTGCCAGCAACGATACACAGATATTGAGAGGTAAATACCTTGCATGAATAGGTAATTTGCTTCCCCAAACTAATAATACTTCATTCAAGCGACTAAAGAAGGATCTACATGCATCACTCATTTTCTCCAGTGTGTCCTGCAAGAGCAAGTTCACATTGTAATCTGAGAACTCATGGTAAGTGGTAATGCATGAGCTTATGACATTGTAGTAGACAATTGTGATCCTTTACAACCTAAGCTAACATCATTTCATTTTAAGATTATCTTCCCACAGGCTGTTTCCTAATATATTGGTAATTCAAACATGTGTAAAAATAATATCTACAGATTCATTACATTATACAGACATTACTGAATATGGAATTCCTGCTTCCAAGTCCAAGAATTTAAATTGATACATTATATTTGAACATATAGTTGGATACTCAAGCAGTCAAGCAACAACAAAATAATCCACTGACCAAAAGAAAAGTTGACCTCAAAAGGCACGATCTAAAAGGTATAAAATAGTCAACACATATTAGATGATTTCTATTGTATTTGGGAAGTCTCCAGATTTATTTTATGTTGATTTACATGAATCTGAATATTTTGAAAATTTACGATAGATAAGTGTCTGATCAAAGTGCCCACAATAGAAAGTTTAATAATTGTTTCAGAAAGACTGATCACAATCTAGGGGGTTTTCCCGAGATCTCAAAGCATGACATGTGTCGCTATTACAGTTGAACTTTGTGATAATACAAATAAAAGGTTTTCTAAACAAATACATTGCTCATAATTAAAACATTGTTTTACCTGTTTCCCCATTGACATCTCTTCTTGTAAATAACTCTCCAAATCATAGTAATCAACGAAAATTCCAGCACCCAAATCCCAGTTGGCAATTTCCATCTTGTAACTTCCCATGGAATTTGTTAGTCTTCTGATTTCTGAATGTTGAGCTGAACCAGTTGGAAAATTAAACTTCAGCAAGCATCAAGGGAAAAAGATGTTGAAGAGATTGAACCAAAATAACAAACAAGTCTATGATCCATCAGAAAATATGCAATGTACACAAAGAATGAAAGGAAATACTATGAATAATAGCATATATAGTTGTAACAAAAAAAATTCTTTTGTGAGCCAAAGCAAAGCCTA
Source organism: Posidonia australis (assembly GCA_024699735.1). Lineage (NCBI taxonomy): Eukaryota > Viridiplantae > Streptophyta > Magnoliopsida > Alismatales > Posidoniaceae > Posidonia > Posidonia australis. Next base: position 5,352 of record JAMKQA010062560.1, read on the forward strand.
TCCAAGACACTATTAATTTTCTATGAGGAAATACTCTGAGTAAAGCCTGACATAATAAAATGACAAAGCAGATCATCACTGGTCCATAAATCATGCCAATAGGTCTTCCAAAGTGTATGGATAGTCATTCATGCCATATTACAAAAACCAAGTTAAGACAAATAGACAACAAGAGTCCAAGTTCCTTTTTCCCCGAACATAGGATTGAAATAATATATTCACATACCCCAAGTAACAACAAACCATCAACGACAGTCCAATCCTCATTTCCATTTTCTATTAACACAGGATCCCAAAAACTAATGTACATAACCCAAATTCCAATTAAAGTCGGAAATTTCAAAAGCAAATTGAAACAGCAGCAACAGACTATGTAATTTTTTTGAGTGAAGACATTAGACATTATACCAATTTTAATTGCCAAAATAAAAGAACTAAGAAAATAACAATGTTGTATAGATGTCAGTAGGTGCAGGCCACAGGGGGGGCCAGCAAAAGTAAGATAAATAAGTTAAACTAGAATTCTAGAAAACATGCATATCATATAACAAATGGCAGTTAAACTAGCAAGTTAGGAAATAATAGTAACAAGGGAAGAACAGCTCCAAATCATGCTATCAACATTGCATATATCTAGAAGTGAAGATATATAGACATGAACATCAAAAAGGTGCTTAAATGGGCAGCTACTTACAAGATAAAAACAAAGAATGAGCTACTGATTTCATGAAAATGGAATGTGCCTTTTGCCAGTCAGAACACTTGAGGAAATGCTCAAGAGCCTTGTGCAGATCTCCGTAGTACTGAAAATATATAGCCTGTACCAACCAAAAGGCCATGCAAAGCTTGCAGTAAGTGGGATATGTCAATGTCTCTAGGAATGCTTATGGTATGGTAGAATTAGATATAAAAATAGTAATGCCAAGTAGGCAGTATTGTAGACATGTTTAGTGCTCAGAGCTTTTCCCTTCCAGTGGAATGTTAAAAACAAAGTCCAGCCTACTAGTACTTTCCAATCACACATAATTTCCAGAGAAATTAACGAAGTAACAAAGAACGGCTGGGGAAACCGTAAAAGAACATACCAGGGCCTCATGCATCCATTCTTGTGGTACACCTAGATCCTCAATAAACTGCCATTGTAATTTTTCTGTACTCCACAATTCACAGTATTGATATAAGATTTCCTTGACAACATTAGCTTGTGCGTTGGGGAAATCGTCACGGTAGGGTATGTGGAGAGCAACATAGATTGCCCAGTGACATTGCCCAAGACTCAGCAACTGGGAAATAAAACTCATGTCAAGGAGATGAAGATCATCTGAGCTGAAAGCACCAATAGCCTCCAATACACCGCGTTGTTGCCAAATCATGTGGTAGTCAAGTGGGTCATGAGTTGAAGCAAAGGCACTGAACATGGTTTTTATACAACCAAAAGGATTCTCCTTGTTAGCATGAAGAAGCATAAGATAGTATGCAAGATCATATCTATCACCTTCACTCCAATTCACTGTTTCATCAGGTGAGCCTTCATCAACATAAACAGGGACGGGATGTGGAGCTCTTCCTTCACTGAGAAGGTGGTTGTAAGTGTGAACAATGACAGGAAGAGGAGTATCTGGGGGCAATTGAAACCACATAACCAATCCAAGATATCTTTTCCAGTCAACCAAATAATCACTAAAAGCACCTTCAATGTTGCCAGCAAGTAACTCATACACTCTTATCCTCTCTTTCTCAACAAAGTTGAAGTCCAATCCATTGTTTCTCCAAAGATCTAGCTGTCGAGCCATGTCATTCCGGTTTATCATTGATCCACCACAGTGGCTCAATAGAATAGCCAATCTAACATCCCCTCTTGAAGCTGCCAATTCAACTGCTGCATCTAGCTGTCTTCCAGTAAGAAGCAAAAGAATGTGTTCTAAATCGCTAGATCCATTCAAACAGCTCAACTCTTCCTGTACACGATGGCAAACACAATCTTGTAACCACAAACTGAAATCAGCTCTGCACATGTAAGACCTTGCTTCTGGGTCTATATCAAGAGAAATGTCTCGTTTGTCAAGCATCATCTCCTCTCCATCATCATCTACAACAACAGATGGGGGCCTCAATCGTTCGTCTACTTCCCTCTTTGAAAACAGGACTTTTATCAACTCCCAGATTGTGACTTGATGCATCATAACCAGACGAGAAGCAAGAGACAAACCAGAAACCTCAAGCTGCTTCTCGATGATTCCCATATAATCCTGGCAAACCTCTGATAGAATAAAAGGGCTGGCTACAACTTTCTGGAGCTTTATGGTGAAAGAGCTGACTTGAATTTCTGCAGTTTCATGATCCAGCGACTTGTGCAAATTAAGTAGAGAAGCAAAACATAGATCAACCAGTTCCTCTTTGATTTTGTTATCTTTGTCTCTAACAACTCTATCTACCGCAACCCTTTCTATGTTAATTACAGAAGACAGTCCATTCCCAGGGTTACCAACTGGTGACCCACTATGAACAAGGACACCATTTGGACCCCATCCGACACGAAATGACCTTCCCATAAACAATGCAGAATCAACAACATTACTGGAAAGGCAGCCATCAAAAGGAGTGGAATGCTTTAAGTCTAGCTTAAAGCCTTCCACCTTCGCTGTCCTTGGAGGCAATGCTTTGTTCTGTCGAGTCATAAGAATGTTCTGTGATGGGCTGATGTCACGATTGCTGGCATGGTATTCAAGTAGAGCCTGGGGTGCTCTTTGCAAAGGACTAACTTTGTTGACTGCCTTCCTTGTGGACTTTTGCAAAGGAGATCTATGATTTGAACGTTTGGCATTGGAGCTAGGTGAATCTGCCCTAACATAATCTGTTGCCAGGTATTTCTTCTGTGAAAAAGGTGCACTCAGATCTTCTTCATCATCCTCATCAGGAAACATGAGCATTCTCATTTCATGCATTTTCATGGGATCAAGCCCCAGGTGGGCAGGAAGAGAATGTGACAATGCAACTCCATCAGAATAACCCCCAGAACCTTCAATATCTTTGTCTTGTTGAACAACGTTGTCATCAATAAATGCATCTTTTTCTTTTTCTTCTTCTTCTTGTTGTTGTTGTTCTTCTTCTTCTTCTTCTTCTTCATCCAATCCAAATCTGCTAAAGTGGCGAACAAGGAATTTCCATTCACCACTTAACAAGTCGAATGAAACAAAAGAAGCTCCTTGTTTCTCATTGCATCTTCTCAAATTGCCAACAAACTTCTGCAATTCCACTGTCTGAACATCCCATGATTTCAGGAGTAAGGTTACTTCAGCAGCTTTATTGAGGCCATGACCAACAGGGGGTTTATCGCTTTCAATTTCATAAACCAGAACTGAATGCCTACTGAACTTAACAATACTTTCCAAATCCAGCAATCTAACATCAGTTTCTCCAAAAAAATTGATCTGTCCAAAACCAGCTCTCCCAACAATAAAATTTGTAACTCTTCTACAATAACCGGCATCCTTAAGCTCCCTGGAAACTAGTTTATTCAGGGAGGGACGTATAAAATAGTCTGAGGAGTGCAATATGGGTAAAAAAGAGTTTGCCTCCCTATGGAAAGAAACTCGTCTCTTCTTGTATTGTTGTGGCATTTGATATCCTGGAATTACAATAAGATTTTACACTTGCTTCATAGAAAGGATGAAGATGATAAAAGAAAATAATTAAAAGTACAATGTTGGGGGAAACATCAAAACAGACAACTAGGTGAGGTTTCTCAGATTTCAGAAAAAAAATGCAATAGTTTTTTTCTTCCTTACTTTTTGCCGCGAAATGAGGAACTCCATCAAAAGTTTCATCATTTTCATTGCAACCACCATTACCATCATCTTTATCATCATTGTCTCCACTCTCGTTATTGTCACCACTGTCATCGTCATGATCACCATCCTTCATATAGCATGTTGAGAGATCAAACTAATTCAATACTACACACACCAAAGATGTTGGGGAAAAGAAGGCCCTCCTTGAGACATGCATAAAATGATTGATGCAACAATAATGCGACATCATCCAATGGTTGTGAGTTAGGCTCACGTGAGCCTAGACTGCAACAAATAAAAGTTTTATTTTGGGGTTTTTTCCACAATTATCATGTATACGGATTAGTTGACTCAATGCTTGGATTAAGTTGGTTAGCATGATCATTTACCCAAAAACCAACCCCAAATTGATCAGTTTTTTTGTTTCGAAATGGTAGTTAGTTGCTGACACAGGGTTTGAATTCTAGTGGAAATTATGAAACCACAATGCCCAAGGCAACTCATATACTTCAGTTGGTTACTTTGCATCTTCAGAATTCAGACCCAACGAACACGAGAACTTTCCAACCCAAAATTGGACTGACCCAATCCTTGTGTAGTCCCAATCCAAGAAGCTAGTTGACTAGTTGTAAAAATTATGCATCTCAAAAGCAGTACCATTATAGTTGCTAGAACAATATGGCACTCTTCTACCTTCCCAGTTAAACCCTAACCCTCAACTGTGGTGAGGTGCCTGTAGATTTCCCCTTCCCCCTCACCCACCAATTGATCTGTGCTGCTCTGAAGTTGATTTTCTACCACCACCACTTCTTGGATTTCCACATTGCTGTCTCTAAACAGATCCAATGGGAGCCAAGCAAGGAGGAACAGTGTGGTAGAGGGAGAGAGGAAATGCCAGAGAATATCACAATGAGATAACCATTTTCAATCCCTGGTTTTGTTTGCCCTGACTTGACTTAGTTCTTTGAGGAAGGGGTTTCATGGTGTTTACGGAGAGGTTCTCTTAAGTTGGTCATGCTTTCGAGAGAAGAAATGGAGGATGGGTTGGATGATGTAAAGTACAAGGTGGAATATTTGACCGGAAAGGTGAATGCTTGTTCTCTTATTTTTCACTAGCAATTAAGCACACGTGTTGAGGATGTTCTGCAGTGTGAGGGTTGTCTATAATTGTCGCTAGTAGTATAGACATGGACTGAGGTGACATACGACACAATGTCGATGCACAATGTATGTACATTAGCATTGAAAACTGATTGATTATGTCATAGGTACTGAGGTCGTTTGAGGGTTTACCGATAAAGATATAGTCATAAATCTGCATGATGGGCATTTATGCCTGTAAAAATGAGAGAAATAAATAGGTCATGCATCCACAACATTTTGTCGTTCTGACTGACAAATTGTACCTTGCATCTGATTGCCCCAAAAGTTCCATGTGCTGCACCTGCACCGAGCATAATGCAGAAATATATTTCCCGACTGTGCCAAAATAAATATAAGATTTACATAAACAAACATAATCTATTTTAAACATTCATATAATATGTGATCATGTATCATGGAGAAGAGGACACATGCCGTAAGAGATCCACAAAAAATACACACAGGAAGAAAAATTAGATGATACACAAAAGCCATGGCTTAATGAGGCCTTTTTTTTACAAAAAAATTAGCACAGTTGGAAGAAGGATGTATGTAGTTGAGAGAAGTATATATGTTTACCCAAAAAAAAATGTAAGACAATAATATCAAAAGATGCAGCGACCAAGGGAAAAAAAACAAGCTACAGAAAATTTTGAATTTTAAAGTTACATCGACTTTTCTACTAAATACACGCCAGAAGTTGGATTCCACTTATCTACAAACCACTTGTATCATAGTTATTTTGATAAAAGTGAGTTTCTCTATCTACAATAATTTGAATTTAGAAGTACTCTATTGTATTTGTAAACTGATGTTTATGACAAGTTGTGATCCCTCTGAATTTAGGTGAAACATAGACAATCCTAGTGAACAAGAACTGGTGGTCTAAACTGAACAACAAGAAATGGCATTGTGATATGGCTCCATGAAATGCTTATATACATATATCATTCAAAATTTTAAACTATACTTGATTATGTTCACAGGAAATAACGCATGATGTGAGCTACATTAAAGACTAGTACATCCACTAGAATGTTCTAACCAGTGATGAGTCTTTATTGATCGTTTGAATGTCAAACCTTCATCACAGTTTTCTTACGTTTACTGATACATGTGTAAGAATCATAGCATATCAAACAATTCCCTATCAGTTATTATTCAGTGTTTTACACAAGCTTCTCTCACAACTTCATAAAAAGTGCAATAAATTTCCCTTGGCACTTGTAACATCCATCAAATAAAAGATCCCAAGCACAAACTAAGGCTAACAGTTGTGCTGCATGTGAAATTATTGAATTGTAATAACTACAATCTAAAATGTCTGGAAGAAGCTGTACAAGAATGAAAATACAATCTAAAATCTGTACGTGATCCAAAAAAGCCTTAACTAAGTGTCAGCTTTGAATTGTAAAAAACCTCTCTTTGGTCGCAGTCCCATGTTGAAGTTATATTTGAAAATAAAATTACAATAGCAGCAGAATACTATCAGATGATTTATCATGAACACTTTCTATGCTTAGACTTTTCACGGCATGATGCCTTAATCCTTAGATGGTTAGGAGCCTACCAAATGCCGATTGAAATATCACAATCCTAATATTCAAAGCTTAAAAACTTAGAGCACTAAGCATATTGAACATAAGTCTTCAAATCCATTCGAGACACAAAACTATTGATGCGATGTTTTATCCATAGGAGCGTAGGGGATGATATGAGAGTCCAGGTTCTACAAATCCATCCGAGACACACAACGCAGAAGAAACCCGAACAGATCCCCCCTCCCTCCTCATCCTCTGGAACTATATACGGTAGAACCCCCTAAACAGGAGAGAGAGAGAAAGAGAGAGAGATACCATTCACAGTGGAATCCATGGAGAACTGATGAGGAGGCGCGAAGATGATCCAGCGACAGCGGCAGCGGCAGCGGCGACGGCAACGATGGCGGCGGCGCGAGAAGGAAGAGTGAGGAACGAGAGGGAGGTGAAGGGACCGTGAGAGTGAGAAGGGTGGAAGGAGGAGGGCGGCCCGAGCAATGGAGTCTCTTACAAAAAAAATTCTCAAAACCAGTAACCTAAGCCATAGAATCCAAACGGTGTTAATTAATTTCAAAAAATTATATTTACTAAAACTGCATTATTAGTGAAACTTGTACTTTTATGTGATAACCAAAAGCATCCTTAGTAGATCATTGGCATTAATCAACTATACACTGTTTACTTAGAAAAGAGAGTATGGTGTTAACTCTTTAAATTACAATTGATTATTAATCCACTTTTTGTTTAGTCTTCTTCTTTTTTTATTTAACTTTTCCGGTTAAACTTTAAGTTCATGTTTGGATGTAGAATAACTACGGAATAAAGACAGAATTGAAATAGTATTTCTGTTTGTAAGTGAAAAAGTGGAATAAAAGTATACTAGTAATTCCTATTCTGATTTACTTATTCCATAATAACTATCCCTTGAGAAAGGTAGAATAAAGTTATTCCGCTAAATTATTCTCGTACATGTATGTATACGGTGTGTTTATTTTTTACCTAAAAATTAATATAATGTATAGATATTTTAAACTAGATATATATCTAAATAATCAAGTTAATTATTATTAATCTACATATTTTCCACTTATTTCAACACTTATTGTAATACTTATTCTACTTTTCATCCAAACCAGAGTATCACTCTATACACACTTATTCATCTTTAAAAGAAAATCATTTCCAAACTAAATAGAAATACCATTAGAATACTAATACTACTTTTTACTTATCCCTATTTTTCTTATTCTACATCTAAAGATGGGCTAAAATTCAAATTCCCTTCCATCATGAACCGATTGATTTGACTCTAATACGTTTCTTCTTATTCTACACCACCATCGACAAGAACATTCCACTCAACTTCTTCCTCTATTCTTCTTCTTCAACACCCCCAACAACAACAATTAACTCAACCTCCTCCTTTGTTCTTCCTCTTCTACACCACTCTTGTTGACATTAAGAAATTTCAAGTCTAATATAGACCCACGAAAAATTGATTTCCATCAAAAAATGACTCCATATACACATAACATACCTCCATGAAGACTCAAAAGGAGGCCGACATGTCGATCCAGCAAAATAATAGATAGTGTGCCAATGTATTCTACCATGTACATATAAGGAGGAATTATTTTGAAAAGTAGAAAATATTACTATGATATATTACTCTTAGATATTTTAAACTTAAAATTCAAAGATATTCATATTTGAATTAGGACGTATGATCTTTTGTAACAACCTTAGTCGTCACTCACCTGATAATTCACATATTCTTGTTTTAATCACATTACTGAATTTAAATTCAAAACTCATAATCAAATATTTTATAACATAAAAGAATACACTTGAATAACAAATTTATCCAAAACTCTCGATGTATAACTGATAGACTTCTTTAAATACATTAGTAAGAAATTAAACTTCTAATTTGTACTTCAACACAAGAAACAAACTACAAATCAAACATATATGAGTAACTATTAAAAAGTCACCCAGTATACACCCACCATAAACATAAAACCAAAAGCAATTTAAGGCTTAACTCATTTCTATAAAACAACTAGAAACTATACTAAAATGCATTGGTGGAATACACAGGCAAGATGCGCCACCTCAACACAAGAAACCCATCAAATCCATCAAATCGAAATCTCTACAACAAGTACTAACTAATACCTAAACCCATGCATCTCAAATATTGATGCCTCAAGTATTAAATCTTGAAAATCATGATGCATACTAGTTATAAAAGTATGCATCAGAAAATCAACATCGATGTCACAAAATTCATAACTCAACCATAAAATAGTCAAAATGCACAATCTAAATGCGTGCCACAAAAGCACAAGTCTAACTCACTAAAATCTATGTAGATCCTCATGTCTATAATCCACTCAAGGCCCACCCAAGGGTCAAGGTATAGAGAAATAAAATGGTAATAGAAGCAAACATGAAAAAACTCTAAAAGATGCATCACCTCAAAACCTTTCCATAAATATTTAATTCGATCTATCTATGATTGTAGACACCCCGGTTTCTGGCTAGTGTTGGCAGGCGAATCCTACAGAGGACGCAACAAGACGACTGACCCGGACTTACCCTAGTTCACCAACCAAGCCCATGAACCTAAACCAACCCAGAAAACCCCTAATTACCCTTAACTCCCACTCATCCGACTAAGCCTAACACCTAAAACCCAGCCCGTGTGCTCTAGCCCAATGACATGCGTGGCCCACATGTGCGGCCCAAGCGCGCGTCAGGGCTAGGGCAGCACTGCAGGAGCCGCCTGACTGGTCGCTTTAACTGTACGACCTCGTATGAGCGACATCGTGCACAAAATGTCGACTTGTCTCCCGACGTGCCTGACATCCCTCAGCCTTCCCACGCCCTGCGTCGCTTCCACCGACATGCAAGGCCTGCAGCGGTGCCGGCAAGCCTTCCCCTGCCACGACTAACATCCCTGAGCCACGCCCTGCCATCCACTACCTACCACGACAAGGCCACGACCAAAAACCGTCCCAAGCACCTTCAGCCATTCACCCCAAGCATTCGCGAGAAAGAGAGCAGAGGAAAAAAAAATCAGAGAACAGCCTCGCCGGAGAAGGAGAGAACCCATCATCCATATTACAAGGTGCCACCGGTTGGATCGAATGGCTCCTCTAGAGGGGGTGAATAGAGAATTATCAATTTTAGAATTACTTCGACTACTTTTTATAGTTTAATAAAAATTACATACAATGGATACTATTTAACAGATATAATCAATCTTAACTACTTATGCAATTATCTAACAAACAAGAAGAGGAAGAGAGTAATTGATATAGA
>JAMKQA010062561.1:0-16322 GCA_024699735.1 Posidonia australis
TGTGTTGTCATCTTTATTATGTTTGGGTATACATTTTTGTAAATGTCTAGATATATGACCTACACCCCCTCCCCTAGGACATGTGTATGTGGTATTACAATAATTACAGTAACACCTAGTTTGATCTATAGGGTCTAATGTACCATGCTCCCAAACCCAAGAACTTTGTTTCCTAGGTTTTTTAGTGGTTGTGGACTGTGAAGTATGTGTTGGGGTAGACTGAGGCTGATCTGACTCCATACTAGGGATATAGTCATGGCTACCAACGTTACCAATATTTTCGATTTTAATATAAAAAAATGAATATAAAATAATAAAATCCTTAACCCACAAAAACCAAAATCCTAAAATGGAGGGATTAGAAGTAAAGAATTTGGAGGGATTAGAAGTAAAGAAATTTTGATGTTGCTAGCTCAGCTAGTGTTGCGTGGAGACTCGAGTCTGGATAGCAAAAGACCAGGCAGAATCCAAAGCCAAACAGTGAAATCTTCACTTGAAAATTGGGAGAAATTTATAGTAGAGAAAGTTGTAGAAGAGAAGATTGAGTTATGAAGAAAAATGAATGGGGTGGGACGGTATGTATAGGATAAAAATATTGATTTTTTAAATAAAAAAAAAAATTCAAAAATGGTCGTTGCATACCAGCCGTTATTGCAACGGCTGGAATTTTGCAACCGTCCTTTGGACCGTTGCAAAATCTTGTTTTTCTGGGTCGGGCTCTGTTTGTTTTTTTTAACGCGGCCTTGTCTTGGTTTTTTTTTTAACGGACCGGGCCTCTGTTATTTTTTTTTTTTTTTTTTTAAAACGAGCCAGGCTACTCTACGGGCCTTGGTGGGCTTGCCCGTATTGGACCTGACCCAAGCTGGGCAATGTCACATCCTACCCCCTTTAAATGAATTTCGTCCTCAAAATTTAGCTCTAATAAAAAAATAGGGGTACTGTCTCTAGATGTCCACCTCGTGCTCCCAGGTAGCCTCCTCTGTACCATGGTGTTGCCACTAAACTAACACCAATGGAATCACTATATTCCTAAGGATTTGCTCCTTTTTTTCTAGTATCTGAACTGCATTTCAACCATAGACAAGTCCTGCCGCAGTTCCTCTGGCTGCACTAGTATCACTTGGGACACATCGGTCAAACACTTTCTCAACATAGATACATGGAAGGTGTTGTGCACACCCACCAACTCTGGAAGCAAATCTAGTCTGTATGCCACCTCACCAATCCTTTTGGTAATCTAGTACGGTTCGATATATCATGGGCTCAACTTGCCTCTCTTATCGAATCGCATAACAACCTTGGTTGGTGACACCTTCAGGAAAACGAAGTCTCCTACTTCGAATTCCAGAGGTCTCCGCCTCCTACTAGCATAGCTCTTCTACCGGCTCTAGGCAGACAACAACCTCTTCCTGATCAGATCCGCCTTGCCCTCGTACTGCTGTACGATCTCAGGCCCAACTAACTGTCTCTCACCCACCTCACTCCAACAAGTGGGTGTCCTGCAAGGTCTTCCATACAATGTCTCATATGGTGCCATACCAATACTAGCGTGGTAACTGTTATTATACAATGCCTCATCCTGCAGGGTCCCTTAGGGTGAATCTTCCTTTAATAATTTCCAATCAGAGGTAAATGATCCTCCCAGCTACCACCAAAATCCCAAGCGTAGGCCCTCAGCATGTCCTCTAGTGTCTGGATGGTCCTCTCTATTTGACCATCCGTCTAGGGGTGGACACAGTGCTAAAATTCAACACCGTGCCAAAAGCCTCCTACAGGGCTCCCTAGAACCTCGATGTAAACCTCGTGTCTCTGTTAGACACAATAGACACTGGGACACCATGCAATCTCACAATCTTAGCCACATAAAACTCTGCTAGTTTTGCCAAAGGAAGATTCACCCTCATTGGTAAGAAATGTGCCAATTTTGTAAGGCGATCCACTATCACCCAAACTGTATAATTCTTTCTTCGGGTTCGTGGCAAATCCGTCACAAAGTCCATCGACACATTTTCCTATTTCCACACTGAAACGTTTAAAGGCTACAAAGTCCCTCTGGACTTCTAGTGCCTTATTTTCACCATCTGGCAGGTTGCATACTTTGCCACATATTCAGTAATCTCTCTCTTCATCCCAGGCCACCAGAAGTTCCTCTTCAGGTCTTTATACATCTTGGTGCTTCCTGGATGAATAGAGTATCTAGAGCGGTGGGCTTCATCCAACAAACTGTTCTTGATTTCCTCTATTTGAGGCACATACAATCTCAAGTCGTACAAGACTCGGGCCATCCGGTCAGCCACAAGGAAAGATCTTATAATCAACATACCATAACCATAATCATAATATGAAATAGTGTCAATTACACATAAGATCTATTATTACAGGACAAGACTTATCAAATACAACCGTGCTAGTTCTCACCTTCTACCACATCTCCAGATGGATCAGCATCTAGGGCAGCAATGGAGAACACTCTCTCCTTGGTAGGCTGACGTGGCGTATCTCCGGTTGGCTTAGGCTGACTGGGACAGTCATTTTGATAATGCCCGGACTTCCACATTGTAGCAGACTACACTGTCTAAATTCCTCTGCCTATGCCAACACTGTGCTGCTAGATGCCCCTTCTTGCCACAAACATGGCACGATCCCATCTACGAGCCGCTGCTAGACCCTATGTGGCTGAAACCCATACTCTCTTCTCTACCAGAGGTAGGTCGTTGCTTCTGCTTCTTCCTAGAGGGATACTCCTCCTGGAACAGCCTAAGATCATCCTCATACTGGCTTGCAAGCTCAACAGCATCTGCTAAGGTCTGGCATCTGAAGCCAATAACTCTAGATCACAGCACAGGGTTTAGCCCTTCCATGAACCTCTTGGCTATGTTCTTCTCAGAGATTACAGCCTGAGAGAACTACTCCAGCCGAAGGAAGGACGACTCGTACTTAGCCACAGACTGGCTCTCCTGCTTCAAGTTCCTGAATTCTTTGTCCAGCTTATCCCTCTCATGGTCAGGAAAAACCTCTCATAGAATACCTCTCGGAACTCTTCCCAAGAGATCATCAACAGGTCCGCATTCGGAAAGTTGGTGCGGCGCACTGTCCTCCGCCACTGATTCGCAGCACCCTTAAGCTGAAATGCTACGAAGCGCACCCACTTCTCTGTTGGACACTCGATCCCCTTGAGGATCTTCTCCACCTCCAGGAACCAAGCCTCACACTCCACTAGAGTGCCGCACCAAGTTGGCGGAACTACTTAATCCATAGGTCTCCCTTCGTCTCGTCCTTGCTACTACTACCAAAGGACTGGGCGAAACCCAGCATCATCTTGCCAAATTTTCGTCTCATCCACCTCTATGCACTACCCTCTCCCGTCTCAGAGTCGGGTACAGTGGTCTTGCCAGGACTATGGCCTCGACGAGACATCTTCATGTCAGTACCATAAAAAACAACAAAATTTTGGTGTACAACTCTCTATTATGCAGTCCTAGGGAGCCACTAGACCGGACATCACCAAGCCAATGCACTAGGTCTAACCTTAGCTCTGATACTACTCTGTAACGCCTCGATCTCGGGCACACTAAAAAATCACAGTATCATAAGCATAATTGCACTAACTACAGAAACATTAAATAACTGTAACAAAGGCTCACCTTCAGGATCTCAATGTGCGACTAGAAGCTCTGACTCCTGCACCGAGACTCGACTGCACCAAGCTGCACCTGAAAACAAAAAAGCACGCATGAGTGACATCTAAGTCACCCAGTACACGCCTCAAACACACAAAACCATAGAAATCTCTGTAAAACTGATAAAACTCAACTTTTTAATTTTTCAAAGTCTAACTTTTTTCTTTTAAAAAAAGATCCACTTTTCCTTTTTGAAACCTCATTCACTTTTATTCCGTTTGAAATCACTTGAGATCTTGAGCCCAAGCCCAAACTCTTTTCAAAACCCATCTTTCTTTTCTTTTCTCAAAACATTTGGAACTTATTCCAAAACCACATTCTCTTTCAGAAATACACCTTTGCATTTTCTTTTAAAACCTTTGGAATTCATTTTCCAAAACATGCCCTTTTTCAATACTTGGGATGTCTTCCAAAAATCACACTTTCAAATTCACATTTTTGACCAGATCCAACCTAAAACACAATGCCTCTTGGGCTCACAACAAAATCATAAATACTGGCTGGTTACTGGTTAAAACATCATCATTATTCCATTTCAGGATTTTAAGACCATTCATAAGTCCAATCCTTGTCAAACGACATTTTTTTCTTATTCATTTCCACTTTTTCTTTATTGATGTTACCTTGATCAGGGGTAACCAAGCACACAAGCAGTAGGTAAGGACATCATTTCCCCTACTTCCCTGCATTGCCGCAGTGAAATTCCCCATGTGGGATGTCACTGCCCCGGCCAACCGGCCTTAATTTCCTTTTCATATATGCACGGGGATACATCTTTGTCTAACGCCCCATCGGTGACCCAAACAACTAGATACAACAACCCAGGCTCAGCCTACACTGTCGGTGACCCGAACAACTAGGTTCAATAACCTAGGCTCAGCCTACACCATCACGAGCTCGGTGACCCGAACAACTAGGTATCAGGACCCAGACTCAGCCTACACCGTCTCAAGCTTGGTAACCATAGTCGTGTCTGGCAACTGGTTTCATTAGAGCCTCATACTCCTACCACGTTGTCGACACCAACCCCCGTGGTTCCTTAACACATTATTAGTGTTTCATTATCAAAACTCTTTAAGCTTTTCTTTTCAAATCATTGCCATTTCCATTCTTTTCGTTGCAGAACTCTGTCTCCTTGCAACACTTGACCCTCCACTGGGGTTCCAACTCAAATTATGAAAACCATGCTTAAAATCATAAATACGGTCTCATGTCCAAAACCACACAAAATCAACCTTTTGTTCATTTATAGGGTCTAAAACCCAAAACCATGCCCAAATCTATTTATTTGGGTTCCACATTCTTCCATGTCATTACATGGGGAAAACATCATTTACATATGCTTAACATACCTTTTAAAACCATTTATCCTTCACTTAAATTCATATTTATGCATATCATGGTTAGGGCAAAAACGGCAAACCAAAACCAGGTTCGGTATACCGAAATTCCCTAGTTAGGTATACAAAATATTTTCGGTATACCGAAAATTCTTGATTCGGTCGATCGGATGATTTCGGTCTACCGAAACCAGGCATCATGGCTTAATCTATCAGGATTTCAGCATACTGAATTCAATTCGGCATACCGAATTACCCGTAACCAGGGCATTCCTCTATTTCAAGTAGCGAAAATCGCCCAATGTGGAAGCCTCGATCGGACCTCCCAAACACACACCAAAATTTTCCAATAAATCATGGGGCGTAGGCCATTGATTCTACTTCAAAACCCCCCAATCCATTCCTCAATCCATCAACTATGTGATTCATATGAAAATCACAAAGAGGAAGAGCTCAATTGAACCTACTATAGCTGACATCCCAAATCACATTCAATCCCACATATTCTTCATCCTAACCTCATGATATCTATCTTTTCATGCATTTTAACTCATTCTCATCAATTTCCATATTTTTCTACGATTTTACATGCATTTTTCTCATTATTTTCAAGGAAGCAAGAAACTGAAGAAGGGTGGGATCGTGTACCTCTCTGGCGGCCCATGCAACTCTGGCGAGTTCACCGCACCCCGGTGTCGCCTCGGTGAAGCTCCAGTGAACCTCGGCCTCTGGTGGAAGCACCCACACGCTGACCCTCCTCCTCCCAGCTCGCGCGTCCCCTGTTCTCCCTCTCCTCCTCCTCTCCTTTCTAGCCACTCTCCTCCTCTGCCCACTCCTGCCAACCCAAAGGGTGTGGCTCGTGAGAGAGAGAGAGAAGAAAGGAAGGAGAAAAAAAGACAGAAAGAAAAGGAAGAAAAGATGGGCACGTAAATCGAGGTGACTGTGCTTCCTCAAACCGGACTCCACATTGGTCCCAAATCACAAGTAGGTGCATTAAAAGCCAACCACAAGCTCACACATCCAAGAAACAACAGATTATCCATTAATAAACCATTTATACATTGTTGTAATTAATTACATGGTTTACAAGTAAAAATGGATATTCAGGCCCAGATGTCACACCGGTACTGGGAGATTTGGTGCTATGAGTGATTCATCTACCAGATGCTCGTGGAAAGTTAAGACTTAACTAGCAAGGTCCCTTTGTTGTCAAACAGATCTTTTTAAGAGGAGCCGCTATCCTGGAAGACATGGATCAAGTGGAGTAGTTAGAGCCTGTCAACACATGCTACCTGATGAAGTATTTTTAGTGACTGGACACCGGCTTGCTTGGCAAAGTCCTTTCCCCTACGTTCACTTGTCGTTCTTCATTGCATTTTACATTCAACAATTGTAATCCGCACCCCATCATCCACTTACTTTGTTCCATTGCATTCACATTGTATTATCACGACATGCATCCCTGCATCCATACTCTACATACACACTTGGCATCCATACATCTTTTGTTCCTTGTAAAAGCATGCATGCACATACACCATTCACATATTGGCCTGATGATGAAAATCGGAAAAGCTTAGCCTACCTTGGGAATGGTTCTCACCCTCCGGAAGATTATATCTGGATCATTTATCAAGTGAGGAAACCACCCTCCATCGAAAACATGACGAAACATTCAAACTCTTTAAGGGATCCACACCTCCAAGAGGGAGATTAAATGCTAGGATGTGAGTGAGAATGAGCAAGAAAAATCATAATGCACAAGGGGCATAAAAGAAATAAGAAGAGAGAAGGCAAAGACAAAAGCTAGCCCTAGAGAGAGGTGTATGGCACAGCTCTACCCCTACCGTATCTTGGGGAGGAGTTGGAGCATGCGCCTGAGCCACCCATCGAAGGACTAGCCCCCCTTTTCAACAAAAAGCCTCCCACCTTGTTTCAAGTGCGCATTACCTCCAAGGAGTGGAGTGAGCCCACAAACCTATAAGGGAGTAAAAGAAAAGTTGATAAAGTAAAAGAGCAGGAGTGGGACCCTAAGAGTTTGATATGGAGCCCTAATCTCGTCACCAACCAAATATTTACCACTCAAGTATCCATCACCCAAATATTCACCAACCCGACATAGCCACCTCATCCCCTAGAGTGCCACCTACCAGCTAGAGATCCAAATAGAGTCCGCTAACAGCAAGATTCCCTCTTTCTTTTGGATAGGCACCAAAGCTTTCCTAATGTTGAGGGCCCAACACAACTAAGTAAGCATAATCCGTGCATCTGCATCTACATTTGCATAGCTTTTCCCATCATCTCCACCATGGGATAGGACTTTGCCTAGTCACCAGCCAGGGGCATGTCAATTGCCCTCATGGCTCACTCCAGTAGTTCACTTTCGACTAGGGACATGTTAGCTGCCCTTATAGTTAACTTCAGCAGTATGTCTTCAGCCAGGGGCATGTCAGCTACCCTCATAGTCACTTCCAATCAGCAACATCTCTAGCCAAGGACACACCAGCAATCTTTGGTCTGACTTCACCAAGCGCACGCCTTTAGCCAAGGGCATGTCAGCTGCCTTTTGGCTAATCAATGTTCGGGTAGATGCCTCAGACCAGGTGATCGGTGCGAGCCAGTATGCAGCCCTACACCAAGAATCAGTGGAATGAACAAGTCAAAGCAGGCCACAAAGTCCAAAAGCACTCCAGATAGGGACTCTAGAGGGCCACACGTTGGAGGTACTTCCTCATTCACCCTTACATCCAGGAGTCGTGGTGTGGAAGTGCATAGGAGGTGCGCGTGTTAGCTAGGGACTTTTCTTGTACTGTAATGAGTGACCTTTGATGTGAGAGAACCCACATACCTAGGTCATGGGCCAGGCTCGACATGTCTTGATAATATATCCAATCTACACCTTTTTAAAGGTGGGATCATCACAGTCTGCAGTGTCTAACTAGTGGTTCATCAACAGAGTGCCTGCATGCCCAGCTCATGGGCGAGGCCTGGCATGTCTCGATAATGTATCTAATCTACGTCTTTTATAGAGGTGGGATCATCACAATCTGTAGTGCCTAATCCCAAAAATGGTTCATCAATAAAGTGTCCCCACATTCCCAGCTCATGGTCCGAGCCCGACATGTCAAATAATGAATCCAATCTACGCCTTTAAAAGGGTAAGTGGCCTAGTTTACTCCAATTCTATGGTAGTTCAAGGGTCTCTCTTACAAGCCAATCACAGAAAAAAGCAAATGGGCACACAACAAGAAAACAGAAAATCTTACATTCAGATTCAAAGTTCAAGGGTACATTCACGATGAGAAATAGAGAAACACAATGAGCTATGCTACATATGCTTGGATCTGTTGTACCCTCCAGTTCGAGCCCTCATTGAACTCCCAACATCGTGAAATAGGGGAGCACCCAGAGTGACTTCACTGATTAGCCAATCCACCTGTGTATGTGCCTTATATGCTTTAGTGCAGCTAGAACCTCTCACTAGAGTCAGGTTAGAAGAATGGACACTAGTCCGTAACAGACGGGCTAGCTCAGTAGTCATGACAATGGAGTCTAGCAGGTACAATCAGAAGATGTCAGGCATCAGAGTCTGTTCATAGGCATCCTAGGGAAAGACGAACTGGCGTAGAACACGGAGGAAATGATACTCAACTCCCTCGATCAGGCATGGTTGGACTGCCACCTTCAGTCAATATGGTTGAAGAACACAGTAAAAGGCTTAGCGATAGATGGGACGACTTGCCAAACTATCTTATCCTTTGTCAGGTCCTCCAACTTTTGAGAGAATTCCCGAACACCAGAAATTGTCCAGGAGTGCCCGCTCTAGCAGTAAGCCTCGAACGTTGGCCTCTGAGGGTGTAGGACCTCGACCCCCAAATGAGCCGCCAGCCAGACATGTCAAGGCATCAAGTTAGTAAAGAAGTGATGTGCCAATCTCAGAAGAGTCCAAGGCTACCTGTACTAGTGCTCCATAGTCGTAGAAATGGTGGCATCGGTGAAGGGCACAATCCAGGCCACGATAAGTCTCTGCCAAAATCATAGGGACCAGATCAATCTATCTGCTCACCACCGCCAAGGTGATCTCGGCTATCTCGATCGCTACTATCATCCGACCATGGCTGAATATGAGCTCTCCAAGGAAGTGGGTGACGAAGCCCTACAGCTATAGGTCCTCACCCAGCTCGAAACGCCTCATGATCACTTCATTAAGATAGTTCAGGTGGAGCATAGGCTCAGAGCCATCAAGGCAGATCAAGCGTTCCCTACATTCAACAGTGCTCAAACCAGTCAGTTGGCATAGGAAAAAATCATATCCATCCCAACGCATGAAAGTTGGACGTTCTAGTAACTTCAAAAAGCCACAAATCCATCAGGTTTCCTCTAGAGTAATGGTCAGCACCTCGTGGCCAAATCGAAACACGTGGTGCGCTAGCTTCCAGAACCTAGCCGTGGCACACAGGAGATAGTGGCTCACCTCCACATCCCCGATCTTCAAAAGCCTTCCAGAGATTTCCCAGGAGCGTAGTCTCTCTTTGTCACTATCGGATAGCATGCCTATCTAACACCTTAGTACGTCCAAGAAACATGAAGGAGTCACCATTGTCAAAAAGCCTTGAAAGACCCGCCAAAGTATTGCCATGGATGGCCAAAACCAGGGCAAGAGACCGTCGATGGCAAGAGTGGTGGACGAGACGGTGGAGCAATGGAGAGGCCATGGGAGAACTCTGGGAGGCAGGAGGAGAGGCAGACAAGGGTCCCTAATGTGCGCATATGCCCCTTTGTGACCATGCCGATGGAACCCTACGCGGTTATCCCCTACTGGGTGCATGGAAGCACTCGAGGAGACCCGATACGGTCACAGCGAAGATGGTGAATCTGGAGAAGAAGACTAGACTTGGAAACACCAAGGGAAGATAAGAAAGGATAAGGAAAGGAGTCGCCACCTAGTCTTTTAATGGAAAGACGAGGAAAACCAAACACACAGGAAAACTAAGAAGCAAACAAGATGTAGAAAACATGTGTGCTCCGTGCCTAATGGATAAATGAATGCAGGCCAGAGAAAGGGTAAGGATTCTGGTTACACATGGGGAAGGGGTTAGGAAACCCCATGTGCTCGAGAAACTCGATCTTTCTAGGCTTCCGACTTATCAAGGGTCTACTAAATGTGTGCTTGCTTATTCTAAATGCGCATGCTAATGATGACTTGAAAACATGCCAAATCAAAGAGAAGAAATGAATAAATGGGAAAAAGTTAATCTGAGGGTCAAATGTAGGCATTGAGAATGCCGCTTTATTGTATGCCCTTGGGTGATAAAGAAAATCGTGAAAATTGAAAAATTCTCGGAAAGCGTCTCGTAAACCAACGGAAATTTGGATAAATCTGAGAAAATCAAAATGGGAAAATAATCCTCATTCGGGACAATGTCAGCTTTGATAAGCCTTTTACTGTATGCCCTCAAGCAATGGAAAGCCAAAACTAATCTAAAGACGTGAAAATCGGAAAGAATCCGAGAAATGGCGAGAAAACCAAGCTTGAAATGAGTTAGGAAAGCATGCACAATGTAAGGAAGAAAAGGCAAGGTAACTTGCATAAAAAAGTGCAACAAAATGTGCAAAATGCATGTATGAGTGTGATGATGAAAATTCCAGGGGCTTTTGTGCAAAAAACCCGAATTCTGAATAGAAACTGAAATTCTGAAGCCCAAATCATCAAAAATACATAGTAAAACACATTCTATGCAATTATGGAGAAATTTTGGGTAAAATGTGCAAATCTATGCATATTTGGTCAAATTGAAGGTTGCTAGGGGTGAAAATGCAATTCTGCCACTAAAACATGCATTTAATGCAATTCAGTGGAAATTCAGGGTAAAAAATGCAAAAAAAAGGATTCAGGAAAGTTTCAGGGGAAAAACAGTAAATTTACCCTAGAAAACAGGCATTCAATGTGAAATCTGAAAAGTACAGGGGCTAAAATACAATTTAACTAGAGAAAAATGCATTCTGGAGAGTTTCAATAAAGTTCAAGGGTTAAAATGCAATTTATCCAAAGAAATATGCATTTTGTGTTATTTTGATGAAGTTTGAGGATTTAAATGCAATTTTGACAGAAAAATGTGCATTTTGAAAGGTTTCAGAAAAGTTTAGGGTCTTTTATGCAAAAATATTGGACTAAAATTCATGAAAAGAAAATCTAAGGGTTTTTTTTAAACTTTTAAACCTAGAAAACATTATTTTGAATACTCAGGATGCATAATGCAATATTTTCAGTTAAAACTTTATTCAAACGATTTAAGAAAAATAATTAAGGACCTAAATGTAAGAAAAGGACTTATTTGCAATAAAGAAAATGACCTAAGTGCAATAGACAGAAAGTTTTAGAATTTTATTAAAATAAAAATGTTTTTTTAATTTTTAAAAGAAAATGACAACGGCAGCCGTCGATGACAGAGCTTCGCTATCGACGATCACCAGAGAGGTTATCAGAGGCTTTCCCGTGGTCTGATCTGAGATCTGACTCCATGGGAAGCAAGAAGAAGAAGAGGGGAGAAGATCCAACAGATCGGATTGGGCATCCAACAGCGGGAGTGGGCCTCCCACCTACCTTGCCGTCGAGCACTCCGACGACGGCATCGAGGAAGAAGAGAGCTCCAGGAGGGTTGTGGTGTGGCGCTCAGGGATCCAAGAGGCTTGGAGGCAATAAGAAGAGTCCTTCCCCTTTTCCAGAAGCGAGAATGGGACACTTCCTCCATCCTCGAACCAAGCTCACCGTCGACGCGATTCTTCTCCGGCGATTTCGACTGCGACAGTTGTCCAGGGCATGTGGCATGGATCTGAAGGCTTGGGAGTTCTTGGGACGCGCCGTGGAGCATTTTTGGATGCTCGGAGAGGCTCAGAGATGCGGGAGGCGCGTGCTCCTCCACTGGTTGCAATCTTCTTCTCCGGCACTGGTGACGGAACAACGTCAACGGTGATCTTCTAGCAGTGGCCTCAAAAGGCAGCGGAGCGGCGCGCGAAGGAGTGGATAACTAGGAGGGAGGTCCAGGGGAGAAGATCCAAGGCTAGGCCACCGGAAAATCACTCCGACGAGGCCTGGGAGCTCAATTCTGACCAGAGGAGACCTCTGGATATACTGGAATCAAACCAGGAAGATAGGGGGAGACCTAGGAGAGCATTTCTAACAATAATTGAGGTCAAGGAGGAGCGTACCTGGTCTGGCAGTGGAATGGATGGCCGGAGCTCACCGGAGGCCATTGGAGCTCACCAGAGATGGCTGAGAACTTAGGTTTCTCACCTCCACGAGCTTCCTCTCTCTTCCAGGAACTCTATGGTATCTCAGGTTGGGAGTGGAAAAGCTTGGGGAGCTCACCTCTCTCCACTTTTTGCAAAAATGCTCAAAAGTCTCGCAAAGTCCCCTTCTACTTGCACAAGGAAGCTATTTATAGGCTTGGTTGGTTGTTAGGGTTGGAGTGGGAGGTGGTTAGATTTGTTGGAGATTAGTTAGGAAGTAGTTTAGTTTGTTGGAGATTAGTAAGGAAGTAGCTTAGTTTGTTGGAGATTACTTAGGAAGTAGTTGAGTTTGTTGGAGATTAGTTAGGAAGTAGTTTAGTTTGTTGGAGATTAGTTAGGAAGTAGTTGAGTTTGTTGGAGATTAGTCAGGAAGTAGTTTAGTTTGTTGGAGATTAGTTAGGAAGTAGTTTAGTTTGTTGGAGATTAGTTAGGAAGTAGTTTAGTTTGTTGAATTAGTTACATGAGGTTTGACTTTAGGGTTTGGGGCTTGACTTAGGATTTGACTTAGGATTTGACCTAGGTTTAGGATTTGGATTAGGGTTTAACCTAAGTTTAGGGTTTGGATTAGGGTTTGACCTAGGTTTAGGGTTTGGATTAGGGTTTAACTTAGGTTTAGGGTTTGGATTAGGGTTTAGTTTTGTATTTAGGTCAATTAGGGTTTTGTAGTTAGGTTTTGCATTGGTGGCTGTCGAGGTGAGGAGTGGTTGTTCAATTTGGCCTATTTGCAAGCATATTGGGGTGTCTACAGATGTCCCTCCCTGAGCGAGGTCAGAGGATGAATGGAACAGAGATCGACGCTCAAGGTTGATAGAGACACCCCCACCCCTTTTGCAAGGAAGAGGGATCAGGAGGAGGAGGATCATCGCTCGGTGTTGACGAAGATGCCCTATCCGAAGCTGTAAGGAAAAAACAGTTAATGGCAGCTAGCTACCAGCTAGTGAATGCACCAAAGGTCCCGTCGCCACAGTCGAAGCCAATCAGAGAAACCAAAACTAATAAAAAATGCCAACAAGCAGACGACCAATCAGTTCCAAAAGACATGACTGGTTACCACACTTGTCGAGAAAAAAGCGCCAAACAAGACTCACGGTGCTTGTCGACCGAGAAATGACTGGTCACGGAGGTCCTCCGGGTAGTTCAAGCTATCAGCCCAAAGGAGGGATGGAACAAGGAAATTGGGGAATCCATCAGGCATCATAGGGATGGCCCGGGTAGTTCAGGATACCAGCCCGAGAATGACTTGACACAAGATCCAAAGAAACACTTGGCAAAAGAAGAAAGAGAAGAAAAGCGAATCAGCCAACCAAGAAGCAGGCGGTGCTGGTTCGAAGAAGGACAAACGAACACATCATTCGAGAAGCAGGCGGAGATGGTTCGGAGACCAGGAAAGCGGACACGCCAACCGAGAGGCTATTAGTAACATTCTAGGGGGAGGACAACCGAACACATCAACCAAGAAGCAGGCGGTGATAGTTCGGTAGTTTGAGAAAGTGAACACGCCAACCAAGAGACTGTCGGTGACAGTCCAAGGGAAGGACAACCAAACACATCATCCAAGAAGCAGTCGATGATGGTTCGGAAATCCGACGAGCAGACATGCCAACCGAGAGGCTGTCGGTGACGGTCCAGAAGGAGGACAACCAAGCACGTCATGTGAGAAGCAGGCGGTGATGGTTCGGAAATCCGAGAAGTGGACACGCCAACCGAGAGGCTGTCAGTGACGGACTAGAGGGAGGACAACCAAACACATCATCCGAGAAGCAGTCGGTGATGGTTTGAAAATCCGAAGAGCAGACACACCAACCGAGAGGTTGTCGGTGACAGTCCAAAGGGAGGACAACCAAACACATCATCCGAGAAGTAGTCGGTGATGGTTTGGAAATCAGAAGTGCTGACACGCCAACTGAGAGGCTGTCGGTGACGGTCCAAGGGGAGGACAACCGAACACATCATCCAAGAAGCAGGCGGTGATGGTTCAGAAATCCGAAGAGTAGACACTCAAACCGAGAGGCTGTCGTGACGGTCCAAAGGGAGGACAACCAAACACATCATCCGAGAAGCAGGCGACGATGGTTCGGAAATCCGAAGTGCGGACACGCCAACCGAGAAGCTGTCGGTGACAGTCCTAGGGGAGGACAAACAAACACATCATCCGAGAAGCAGGCGGTGATGGTTCGGATATCTGGAAAGCAGACACACCAATCGAGAGGCTATCGGTGACGGTCCCGGGGGACGACAACCAAACACATCATTCGAGAAACAAGCGGTGATGGTTCGGAAGTCCGAGAAAGCAGACTCGCCAATCGAGAGGTTGTCGATGACGGTCCAGAAGGAAGACAACCAAACACATCATCCGAGAAGTAGTCAATGATGGTTCAGAAATCCGAAGAGCGGACACGCCAACCGAGAGGCTATCAGTGACGGTCCTGGGGGAGGACAACCAAACACATCATCCGAGAAGCAGTCGGTGATGGTTCGGAAATCTGAAGAGCAGACACACCAATCGAGAGGCTGTTAGTGACGATCCAGAGGGAGGAAAACCAAACACATCATCCGAGAAGCAGCCGGTGATGGTTAGGATATCCAAAGAGCAGACACGCCAATCGAGAGGCTATCGGTGACGGTCCAAGGGGAGGACAACCAAACACATCATCCGAGAAGCAGGCGGTGATGGTTCGGAAATCCGAAGAGCAAACATGCCAACCGAGAGGCTGTCAATGAAGGTCCAGAGGGAGGACAACCAAACACATCATCCGATAAGCAGTCGGTGATGGTTCAGAAATCCGAAGAGCAGACACACCAACCGAGATGCTATCGGTGATGGTCTAGAGGGAGGACAACCAAACACATCATCCAAGAAGCAGTCGATGATGGTTCGGAAATCCGAAGAGCGGACTCTCCAACCGAGAGGCTGTCGGTGACGGTCCCAGGGAAGGACAACCGAACACATCAACCGAGAAGCAGGCGGCAATGGCTTGGAAATTCGGAAAGTGGGCACACCAACTGTAGACACCCCAATTTTCCGATTTTGCAGAATAAGGATGTGGTGGCTGAGCTTGAACCCTGGATGAGCCCATTTAGGCCCACAAGCCCATCTTAGGCCCATTTGACTTCATGGAGGCCTTTTTAGCCCATTTGGTCCATTTGGACCCACCTAAACCCACATGGGCCCGTGGGGGCTCACAAGGCCCACATAAGTCCATGAAAGCCCATGAAGCCCACAAAGGGCCCGCAATGGCTCATTCCACATCTTCTCCAATTTATATTTTCACCTATTTCTATCAAAATCAAACCCAACACCATATTCATTTTCCTCCCCCATCTTCATTTACCAAAGTTTTCAAACCAAAATATTCAAATATTTCACTTATCTACTTCACCCCACTGAACCCATCTTTTCTCCTTTAACTTCTCACAATCCAGCCTGATCAGCCTCTAAGCCACGGATCCAGCCGAGTGCAGTATGAACCCAGGCAACCAGAACCATTGGATGGCTCACCGGAGAAGCTCAGACCACCGTTGATCTCTGTCAACAATCAAGGAGACAAGAGGGGACAGGGTGGAACGCAAGGGGGGACAGCTGTTAGAGTTTGTTGGGCTGTTTTGGGACCAACCGTGGTGCTGGTTTGTTATGTGATGTTTCTGTTGTAGTTTGTTATGGGTCGCCGGATTGTTGGGTTCACCTATATAAAGGAGAGAACGAGCCAGAAAGGAGAGGCCACAATTCAGAGAGAGCACACAGAGAATTCAGAGAGAAATAGAGAGAGAAGAGACGCCAAGAGAGAGGCCGTCGCGGAGAGGAGCAACCGCCGCTTCCGGAGCTCCGGCGACGATCTCCAGCCAGGTACATGCCTTAACCTCTCTTAATTATCTGATATTCCAGTCTTCCAGGCCTTTCCCTCTCTTCCTGGGCCGATTCCAAGGGATCCAGAGCGATCCCTTGGCCCGTGGCGCTCCATTGTGGCCCGTCGTCGCTAAACTTCGACGACAGAGGTGGGGGGGGGGGGGGGGG
>JAMKQA010062562.1:0-13374 GCA_024699735.1 Posidonia australis
ACCTTGTTAAGAATAGGGGAGAGCCTAGAGGCCAATGTTTTAGTAAAGATCTTATAAATACTATTCACCAAACTTATAGGTCTAAATTCTGCAATCATATTAGCTCTAGAGCGTTTGGGAATTAGTACAATGAAAGTCTGATTTAAGGGGGAGAGTGTGTCTGGTTCACTAGCTGTGAAGACATGATGAAAAATTTTCATTATATCATCTTTCAACAGATCCCAGAACAGTTGGAAGAAGAACATAGGGAACCCATCTGGTCCAGGGCTTTTGTCCCCTGGAAGCATGGTTAAATTTGCCTTAATCTCTTCTTCCGAGAACGGTACTTCAAGTAAATCGGGATTGGGGATTTTAAAGGGAGCCAGGCGGTCCCAGTTAAGAGAGACACTAGGTCCTTCCTAGAAGTTGAATTGATGATAGAAGTGCTTTTCAATTTCCTCCCTGATAGCCAAAGGAGATGTAATCTAAGTGGAGTTGACGGTGAGTGAGAAGATACTATTATTCCGTCTATGTGAATTAACCACACTATGAAAGAAGGAAGAATTAGAATCTCCCTCTTTCAGCTATTGAATTCTAGATTTCTGTTTCCAGAAAAACTCTTTTTCTCTTAAAAGTTCAAAGTGCTGTTCTCTCAAAGCTTGTTTCTCTATCCATATCCCTTCATTGAGGATAGAGTGCTCTGCTAAGCTATCAATGTTTTGGATACGTGTTTCAATGTCGCTTAATAACTGACCTCTTTTCAGTCTAATTAGACCAATCTGACGTTTTAGACTTTGCTTTAAATATTTCAATCTATAAGTGAATCCAGCCAGAGGATTAGATGTATAAAATAGTTCTCTCAATTTCAGCCAACAATCCTGAATAAGAGATTGACATCCCTCAAAAAGAAGCCAAGATCTGTAGAACCTAAATGGTGTCGGACTCCAATTCTGTCTAACAGTGTTTAATACAATTGGGACATGGTAGGAAACTACTCTGGCCTTACCAGAGTAGAATGAGTTGGGGTATTTAACCGACCAGGAAGTAGAGGAAAGGAAGCGGTCAAGTTTGACCATCGTGGGATTAGCCTAGAAGTTAGTCCAAGTATAGAAATAGTTGATGGGAGAGAGGTCCACCAAATGCATTCCATTGATGAAATCATTAAACCTTGACATATGTGTAGAAATCCTTGGGCAAGAGGAATGCTCGTGAGAATATCTAATCAAGTTGAAATCTCCACCTATGACTTAGTTTTCACTGACCACTTGGCTGAGACCTTGCAATTCCTCAATAAAATCAGATTTAAGTCTAGATGCACCGGGGCCATAAACCCCTGTGAGCCACCACTCGAAGTTGTCCTCGAGTGAAAGAAAGTGTAAAGAAAGGCAATAATGGCCCATCAGATGTGTCTTAAGACTCAACATTTTATCGTCCCAGCCAATCAAAATGCCTCCTGAGGCACCAGAGGAAGCAAGATATGACCATGAAGTAATTTTCCTGCCCCCTAAAGCTCTAAGCGAGGCATGGGAATAAGAATCTTTCTTAGTTTCAGTAATAATAAGAACATCACATTTCTGTGATCTGACTAGATTGCGAACAGCGCGAGATTTAGAACAAGACCCTAATCCTCTAATATTCCATGCTGCAATAATTATGAACACATATTAGAGGACCGAGAGGGAAGTTCCCTCTCACAAGAACAGCTAAGATCCTTCAGCGAAATAGGATGTTTCCCCTGATCGTGCCTAATTTGGGAAAAGAAGCTATGTGCCTCTGCATTAGTTCTAAGGGAGATACCAATTTTCTCACAAAACTCTTGAAAGTGTTGGTAGGAGTCCCATGTCAAGGGGTCTAAGTCCTTATCATGCATATTTGCCATACATAAGTCAATGTCAGAATGAAGTGAAGACGACAAAGCGTCAAAATTAGCAGAAATAAAATTACGAGCAGTATATTCTGTGGAAGTTCCGCTGATACCTGGGGCGTGTATCGGAGTATCAGGATGGGAGGAGTGCAGTTCAGCGGATTTTTCAGACGTGACTTCCTTCTCCATACAGTCATACAATGCCATTAATTTCTTGAACTTTCCCATGGATATATTCCTGCAACGAATGTCTGCTTGGACGAAGTTGGATTCGTCGAGGGTTGCCAGAGAGTCGCACCCCTGGGAGCAGTCCATTTTGGATGATATGGAGGGAGAAGCTTTATACCATCCTTCAGAAGCAGGGGGTGGGAGAAGCTTTATGTCAACCTTCAGAAGTTGGAGGAGAGGGGGAAGCTTTGTACCATCCTTCGGAGGCAGAAGGGGTGGGGAGAATACCCACACAGACAGGGGAAGGATCACTAGGTTGTAGAAGAGAGGAGGACCTAGTCCAAACATTTATCCCCGGTCTAGAGGTTTTCCCAGACCTACTCCCACGCCTGCCCTTGGTTGCTTTAAAGGATTTCCTGTTAGGAGGAGGAACTTTCTGATGAATGACAGGGGAGGGTCGAGAGGGCCAGGCTACAGGGGCATGTTGGGAGGGAGGGGAGGGACCACAGATATCTCAACTAGGTCTGAACTTAATAGGATATACTATACGACCAAAAGCATAGAAGCGAGTATCAGGCAAATCTTTCCCATGATGCAACAGAATCCGACAACGAGCAAAGCTCTGTTGTTTTGCTTGTTCGACAGTGGGCTCCACTTCCAGAAGATTGGCAAAGTTGGCTACCATGCACCTAAATATGTCCACATTCCAGAGGTGGTGTGGAATACCTTCTAGTCTTACCCAAACTCCCTCCTCTCTAAGGGTGAATACCGCATTAGACTGAGGAGTCCAATGAGTGAAAGAGGTAGAAAGAGTATGCAAGGAGGATCCGTAAAGGTTGAGGGTGTCTATCTTTATCTTAGGGGAGGGGAACTTAAGAAGAAATTTTCCGGGGGCCGAGTCCTTGACTTCGACTTCGGATGCCAGGGGCCAGTTGGTAGCTATATGGTGCTCGAGAAGCTCCTTGGTCAGCTGGGTAGAATGGGAAGATACAAGAGCACAGTAGGAGAGGGAGAGGAGTAGATCACAGGTTGCTTCGGATGGAGGGATAATGGTAGGGAAATGAAGGGAAAGGCCCGCCATGTTAGGGGACGAAGGAGCAGACGGTTTCCCTTTCTGAAAAAAATTTACATATAGCCACAGAATGAGTAGGAGAAAGACAACGAAAACACAAACCCAAATATCTACAGTTGCTCTTGATGTGGCCAAGAAGGCCACAGCTAAAGCAGTGGCCAGTTGTCAGAAAAGCACTCATGAGCCAAAACGTAATGGGAATGATCTGCCTCGGCTCGGGACTCGAGCGGAGTAAATGACACCGAGTCGGGGTCAGGGTTAACACAAGACGAGGAAGACGTGCAGACTGCGCACGGAAACGACTGGCAGTCATCGTGAGAGGCAGGTGAGCGGTGCCTTAAATGCCAATTGTTAGTAAAGCACTCATGAGCCATAACGTAGTGGGAATGATCTGCCTCGGCTCGGGACTCGAGTGGAGTAAATGACACCGAGTCTGGGTCAGGGTTAACACAAGGCTCGCAGTTGGAATTTGAAATGACGCTCCCCTATAGAGAATTGGGAGATAAATCCTGATTAAAGAGGGGCTTATGATAGTCCAGTGGGATTATTGAAACTTTGTAGGATGAGTAGTTCCACACGGAACTCGAGGCGGGCTCTGCGGAGTCAGAGGGCCTGATAGGGCAAGCAGACCGCAGCCCAACTGTCTCCGTCAAGGAGACGTTTGGAATAGCATTCTTACCGCCCACCGGTGGCAACCCGCCGATCGACGACACAGTGGGAACCAGTAGATCAGAAGGAGAGGAGAAGAGTTGGAGATAAGAGGGAGAAACTTCCTGATCCAGTGACCAAACTAAGGAAACGGTCGCCGCCGAGGAGCTAGCCTTATTAGGGAGGTCACCGGAGAACGGCGACAAGGCCCAAGTCTTCAACGGAAGTGACAATCCAAGACCCCCAGAGCAAGAGTTCTCAAAAAACTCAACAAAGAACGGGAGATTTCTCCATCCAGACAAGAGGGGAGCCAGATCCAAGCACAGATGACAGAGATCCAAACCAAAAATCCAACTAAAATGTTAAGCTTTAACATGCATAAAACAATCCATAGATAATGCTAGGTTAGCTGCAAGAGGGATGGTAGACGATGAACTATCGTACACCAACACCAACAACGAGCCAGAGTGGCAAAAAAATTGTTCAGAACCACCCCAGGAGGAGTTATCCCGACCGAAAAACCCTAACTGGGGGCTGTTTTCCAAAAGAAAGGGGTTGGTTGCCGCCGATGGAAGATTTCCATCGCAGACAGCGGCAAAGGGGGAGGGAAGCACCACGGCATCACATACCTACGAGGAAGGGAATACATTCTTCCTCGATCTACGGTGCCGTTTACCGGGAAGGGCGTCCCTCGCCTCCCGATGCCTCTCCTCGATCTCAAGGGGAAAGACAGAGCCCGTAACAGCAGGGTTTCTCCAGGATCTGCGACGAGTATTGTAGATCGGAGCAACTGAAACAGGGGCATCCTCCTCCTCTAGGAGCCTAGCCTTGAAGGCCTCCCAGTCGAAGGAGGTGGCGCGGTGGAGAAGAGCTTTAGAGCAGCGACTAGGGTTTCGTGCACTAGAGCGCATGATTCTTCAGGAAGGATGGAATTTGAGACAAGAATAGTCCTTGAATATTTCTATACCCGTGAATGTAAGGTGGAATACTTATTCAAATGGAAATCCACTGGTAGATACTTAATGGGCTTGGTGAAGTTCGCTAGTAATGGAATGACCAATGATCAAAAGTTAAAGCAAAGCATCCTTAAAGAGATAATCTACGAGCGTAAAGTCGTTTGTATTTAGGCTCTAAGAACCGAAAGTCCAATGGATATGGTATATCTATTCCATAGCTATATTCATATTCATTTTTGAAAATATATAGATTATTTATATCTGTCTCAAGAAGAATATGGATATCAATTTTTAAATCTTCTATAATATTTGATCTGTATTCGTTATTCGTATTATACTCGTATCACATAGATATATTCTTTGATTTGATTGTAATATACACACACACACACACATATATGAGTATGTGTGTGTGTATAGGGGAGGGATCTGGTGCACTTTACCTGAAAATGATATTTTGTGGTAAAGTAACTTTATAGTTGTTGGATCTTGATCCAAGGGTCAATATGAAAACCTTTCTTTTTATTAATAGTGGTTTTGTGTTTTGAAAGTTAAGGAGAGAGAGAGAATATAATTAATTAATTATTGTTATTAAATAAAGTGCAGTAATAATTAGTCATGTTACCAAAGATTTTGGGAATACAAAGGTTTTACACGTTTTTCAATATTTTGGTGTTCTTTAATGAAAGAGTCTCAAAAAAATAATTTTCGTTTTAAGACAGTTTTCATGAAAAATAGTTTTCGTATTATGAAAAAATGTTTTCGTTTTAAGATTTTTGTTTTACAAAAAAATCATTATTCAAGTAATGTTCCTTAACTTGTTTTTTATCTCTTTTCATTGTTATTCTTCATCTTATTTTATTAATACGTCATCGTTTTACAGTTACATTGTAACTTGTTTCTTTCATTCAATATTCAAGTGGGTCATTTGGTTTTCAAAGAGAAATTAAAAAACAAAATACTATTACTATTTCATGTTATATTGACTTAATAGTGGTTTTATGTTTTGGAGGGTAATGAGAGAGATATTATAATTAATTAATTGTTGTTATTGATAGTATGATTAGTTCGATTACCAATGATTTTGGAAATACTAAGGGTTTTACACATTTTTCAATATGTTCATGTTTTCTAATGAAAGAGTTTTTTCATGAAAAAAAGTTTTTGTTTCATGGGAAAAAAAGTTTTTCGTAGAAAGAAGTTTTCATTTTATGGAAAAATGTTTTCCTTTTAAAAGTTTTCGTTTTAAGATTTTCGTTTTAAATGTTTTCTACATATATAGGATTGGGATCAGGTAGATTTAAGTTGGATACACTTTTCCAGTTTTGTACTCTAATTCAAAATAATGTATTCGAAGTTGTCATTCAACATTCAAGAGAGTAGTTAGGTTTTCAATATTCTAATTCAAAAACTTTTATCCATGAAAACTTTATTTTCATGGAACAAAAACTTTTTTTTTATGAAAATTATTTCATTCAGTTGTAGAACATCATTTGAATGATGTTTTTTTTAAACAAAAACCTTCAAACGAAAGCTTTTTTTCTGAAACGTAAACATAAGACAAGAAAAAAGTGGAAAATTTGAACTTATGTGTTATTTACAATGAGAAATCATGTATTTATCTATAATTTAATTAGACTGTTCACTATTTTATGCTTGTTATTTGTATTGTATATTTTTGTACGATATGTTATAGATGTAATCTTTAGTTCTTAATTAGTATATATAAAACCTAAGAATTGGCTTCACTCAATCCGAAGTTTGTGGATTAGGTTGGCTTGAGTTTAAACTGAAGTTAGATTAGATATAGATCTAAAATTATCTAATTTGAATAATTTAAGTTAAATTATAGGTTCATCATTAACCAGATTCATTTACATCCCTAATCACGTATATCAAGATGAATTATGTCCTAGTATGTTGGAAGGACTTTCCATAAGTTAATATCAAAATACAAAGAGAGAGAAAGAGAGACAGAGAGAGTGAGAGTATCTCTGTGTGTGTGATACTTTTTGGGAAATCGTTCTTTTATCTTTTCTAATTCAAAAAGGTAATACCACTTATCTCATCTATAGTTGTTTTGTGGGTTTTTTAAGATATGTGAAGGTAAGATGAATGGCTACGATGAAGTCTCATCTAAGAAGTATTTTGAAGTAAAGTGTATCTGATCCTAATCCTATATATATATATATATGTATGTATGTATGTATGTATGTATGTATGTATGTATGTATGTATGGATGTATATATATATTTATTTTTATTTATTTATATATAGTAGAATATTAAGAACATTTTACGCCTAAAGATTGAAATATATGTAAGTAAATATACTTTGTATAACTAATTATATGAAAGTTAGTAGATTATGACTATTGTTAATAAATATACATACATACATATGTGTGTGTGTGTGTATGTATATATATTTATTAACAATAGTCATAATCTATTAATTTTCACATAATTAGTTATATAAAGTATATTTACTTACATATATTTCAATCTTTAGGCGTAAAATGTTCTTAATATTCTACTATATCTGTTTTTTTTATCTTTGTCCCTTTGTCAAATATTTATATTACATTTGTATTCGTATTCATTCTTTAAAGATATGGATATACACTTTTCATATCTAGATGATATCCTTATCTATATTTTAAAAATATATATAGATATGGTAATACCTATATGCATATTGTATCTCATCCATTTGCCCCCTAGTTGTACCTCATAAAAACACCAGATAAAGTCTAAAAACAAAAGCTTGTGACAATTATAAAGATTCCATATGACTATTTTTCAAGTGAATTTATCTTTACTATTAAATGAAACTAGACTATTAAATGAAAAATTAAATCAAATGAGACAAAATATGGTTTAGTTTGACATAGTTATTATATTTAATATAAATAATTCTCTAATGCTCTCATAATAAAACTGAAGATCGCAAGATGAGCACAAGAATCATAGACACAAGTGTAATACACTTGTCACAAAAAAAGGAGATGAAGGAATAATGACGAGTTTTATAAAATGAACCTTCTTTAGAAGGAGGCAAGAAAATGCCCATTTAATTCTTCTTCACCCACTTTTGTTTTCTTCTTTGCTTTCTGTCTTTGTCTTCTCCTTTTCTTCCCAAATCCTAACTCTCTCTCTCTCTCTTCCTTCCACTACCATTTAAGGTCGCCAGAATTGTCGAGCATCATCAAACATTCTCCTCCCACCAGCAAGCACAAGGAGAGCGTGAGGACAACACTCATTTGAGAGGATTTAGGATCGATACACACACAAATCTTGGATTTTTGGTAGTGAGCTTGAAAAGGAGATTGTGTTTTTGAAGGTGAATGGTTCTTTCTCTTTCTCAAAATCATGATATTTCCTTTAATCTATCCTATGGGTCACTTATATAATGGAAACTCACATCTTGCACAAAATTTTAGTTTATGGTTAGGATCATATATACGATATTTTGAACAATACTTGTTGAGTATAGCCTACATCTTCATGGAAAAAATTGAAATAAGCTGAACATAATGATCCTATAAGGTCTAAAATTTAGTTTTAAGATGCCAAAATTGTGGTTAAGGAGTTCTCATGGGCTTATAAGTATAGAGTTGTGTGATTAAATTGCATGAACCATTGAATTGAAATAGTCATTTTTCTCCTAGATATTTTTGATAAAAAAGATGGTTTAAAAAAAATCTCTTAAAATGTGATCATTATATCATGTCTTGTGACTACATGTTGATTATAAGTGGTAAAGGACCCATGTTGAATACACAAACTTGGAAGAATTCCTTTGTGAGCATAGTTATTATGTATGCAATGATGATGATAGTAGGATGTAAGAACCTTAGAAATAGACACCTAAAACCTTGACTTTTTTTTTCTAATGTTAAGTTGGGCATGGAAATTTTTCTTGATGCAAGGTATAAAAGAGAAGAGGAGTCTTGGAAAATCTTTGAAATATTTATGTATATATCTCAATGCATGCTAGTTTATAAGAGTATGAATAGCTTCTTGTCTTTTCTCCTTATTATTATTTTTTATAAACAGTAATATTTATATTAATAAAAACACTTGACGATGAGTACCACTATCAAGAGAAAACACAAGTATCAAAGCCCCAAGGGCAATATCAAAATAATACATAGATTGCTTTTAGTTTCAGAGCCCTAAGGGTAGAATCAAAATAATGCATAAACTTATATTAGTAACAGAAAAAGCCTTGAGCGTTTTGTAGCAATAAAACAAAAGATAACCTGAAAAAAGGAGCAAAGTTGGCATCCTCCCATCTCCCCCAATCTAAATTTGCATTGGGTTCAACTGAAAGTCCTTGGTCATCTAGGGTGAGCCTTGAGTTAATGTTAACTTGACCCTAAGTGGAGTTGTTGAAGTCCTAATTGTACTACATTGATTTGTGAACATTAGTAGTAGTTGAGCCAACTGCACCCTATCCAAAAGTCACATTGCCTAGCCAAAAAGATGTTAGAGATATAATGTGAAAATATATTAAGGTAATATTTCATCTATTGTTATGAAAAATAACTTCATTGAGGTGTAATCAAAGACACTAAAAGATGACTAGAACTAGGGTATTCTAGTCCTTGTTGCTTGATTGGAAAACAAAATGCAGCATTAGCATAAAAATTTGAGCCAATGTAATATTGGAAAGATGATAATTGGCATCATTTATGAAGATGTTCCATAAAGCATGTGAAATTGCACAATGAAAGAAGATATTGGTAGCTCATTCTTCTTGAAATCCACATATTTCACAATGAGACAGGCCACATCAACCTTTTTTAAGAAGATTGGCACAAGTTAAAATTTTATCTTTCATTGCAATCTAAGCAAATACCTTAACCTTTAGGGGGGCTACACATTTCTAGATTGTAGACTAAAATTGAGAACACAATCCATTGTCATTGAGAATATCATAACAGCTACTCACTGTAAAAGTGTTAGACCATGAGAGTGTCCAAAGAATGGAATCTGCTTCATTAGATAGAGTGATCGAGTTAATGATATTGCTAAGTTGAGGTAATAGAGTAAGAGAGTGATTAGGATTGAGCTTGAATAGGTCAACACCTTGGAGATGAAAAGAGAAGATCATTCTGGTAAGAGACCATTTTTTGTTCTTTACCAAATAGTAGAGGTTTGGGAATACAAATTTAAGGGGTGTGTGGTCTATCATTTACTTTCCTAGAATAGGATAGACTGACCATTTCGAGCTGAGAAAACACTGAAGTTGTTACAAATCACAAAGAAGGATTTAAGTTCTTTTCGTAGAGGGGATATGTTGTTAGAGGTAGTATCAATATATCACTTGGATTGTTATTTTGAGGTATCTATTACTAACCAAGTGACACCATTTGGTATTTTCTTTACATGCAAATAGATTCCATACAAGCTTGTACTTAAGAGTAGTATTAAAATTTCATATTAATTATCCCTAGACCATCATGGTGCTTTTTCCTACAGATATTCTGCCATCTAGCAATGTAACGCTCCAATGCATCACAAATTAGCATCAGTATTATCCATTTAACTAATTAACTAATTAAAAGAATTAAATTAAAATAATAAGCCAAATAACTACCCAAAACCTTGTGTGTTGCTAGTAGCTCCCTCTGTGTGCACCAGCATGGGACTACTCAATCTGCATTTGAAAACTAAATCACAAAACGCATGAGTGACATCAAGTCACCTAGTACACGTCTACCAAAAACCACAACAAAACACACATAAAACTATACCAGTTTCAGCTATCAAACACAATAGAAGGTATTTCAAAGCATGCTTTTCAAATATTCCTTTAATTCTCTTCAAAATTCCATGCATCCTTTTTAAATCATTTTTATGCATTTCAGAAAGCAAATCCTTGACTAGAACCAGTCCAAAGCACAAAACAGCACACAACTCAATCATATCCAAACCACAGCTAGGGACTAGTTCAAACCACAAGTCTCAACAAAGTTAGAACCTGACTAAAACAACAAAACTGAACACCAAGTTTAGCTTAAAACCAAACACACAGTCCGAACCAAAACTTGTCGAATCACCTGGGCCACAACTAACTGACCCAGCCACAAGCAGTCTGTGAGATTCCATCCCCGACTCTACGACACTGTCACGGTGAACCACCTCGTGTAGGAGTCTAATAGTCTTGGCCACATAGGCCTCACAGTATCATGACCACATAGGTCTCAAAGTCTTCACAATGTCCCTTGGTGCCTGGACACCGGAGGACTCCCAATCCCAGGTCCTACTAGCACCGAGTAAAGAGGGCGATCCGGTTTCTTTCACTTGGGCCCTACAATACCCTAAAGAGTCATGGTCTTTATCACCTGTGTCTGTCATCGACAACTATGTCGTAGGGCACGTAATTGATACTCCTATTGGTTATTGTCTTACTGTCGCGAGGATCAGATTAAAAACTACGGAAAACCTTTTTTTCAAAACTTGTATTTTCTTTTAAAACCATTTTCAAAGATCTTTTTATTACAATAGCCATCGAAATCAATCTTAGCATCTTTTAATCAAAACCGACTGTACTGACCAATAGACCTATGCCTGAAAAGTGCGTTAGTCATGTGCGCTGCATAGGTGCACCACCTATGTGTGCCCTAGGCAGAATTCTTAGTTCAATAATAGCTCCATTGGAAATCACCCTAAGAGGGAGCTACTGGCGGACCTATTTTTGATGTTCTATAAATTTCACAAAATACATGGATTCAAAGGATTCTAAGTTTACTATCATTTGGAACAAGCTTCATTAAAATCCGATTTATAAATCTCAAGATATAAAATCATAAAACCAAAGAAGTCATTGAAAGTTACTGTAGCATTATTTCTCAAAAATCACTAAAACTTCTTCGATAAATTCCCATAAATCCACTAAATCACTACAAATCTTTGATTTCGTGCTAAACTACTCATTTATCATGATTTAAATAGAATTTGAAAAGAAAAGTGAGGGAGGATGCGTATCAGTCGGCCGACAACCTCTCCTCTCTTCTTCTTCGACAGCTCCTCTTCCTCCAACAAGCCTCCTCTCTCTCAGACCTTCCCTCTCTCCCTCTCTTTCTTTGGCTTCTCATTGTGATGCCTTCCTCCTTTCACTCCCCCTTTATATATAACCCCTTTAGTTCATTGTTTTCCACTACACTGGTTGCTGATAACTATGCAGCAGGGCATGGCGGAAGACAGCACCGCTAACAAGGTAAGGGGCATGGCGGAGGGCGGAAACGTCGACTTGGTGGTGTGGCAGGGAGTTGTGTGTGATAGGGAATGGGTGTCAGCGACGTTTACTGTGCTTTCTGATAGTTACAACGATTCACTATTTTATGCTACATGCTTCGATGAGTTGTGTAGTTTTCAGCACCAAGTTTGTGCACCTAGACCACACTATTTTACAGCTTTTAAACAATGCCAGAGAAACATGCATGAATTCTTTTGATTATCATCAAAGATTCACATAATTACAGGTAATCAAATCCCAACTCATCCTAATTACACATAGTTGGATATAAATCCTCATTACATGATTACATCCTTTCTGGATTCTTGGTTACAAATTTACGGATATTACATCCTACCCCCCTAAAAAAAATTTCATCTTCGAAATTCATCTCTAAAGGAACAAATGGGGGTACTGCGACCGAACATCCTCCTCACGTTCCCAGGTAGCCTTCTCAGTGCCATGATGCTGCCATTGAACTAACACAGAAGGTATTACTTTGTTTTTGAGAACTTTCTCCCTTCAGTCCAGTATTTGTATGGCATCCTTTTTCACAGACAAGTCCTTCTCAGTTCATCTGGCTGTACTAGTATTACTTGTAACCATGCTGGCAACCGCCTAGTGTGTGGCGCGAAAGGCTAAATGCGCGAGGGCCAGTGAAGTCATGGCAAAAAGTGATAAAGCAATGATAAAATATGGGGGTCGCCACCTAGTTTATTTAAAAATGGGAGACGAGGAAAACCATTAAAACTATGCAATTGTGCAAGAAGAAAAGCCAGTGGAAAGAACATCATGAACCAAAAAGTTGGGTAAGGATCCCTGTTATGCACGAGGAAGGTATTAGTGTAGACACCTCGATTTTGAGGTGACTCATAGATGAGCATTCCAGATGTTGCTTTGGATGTGGCTAACCCAACCACTTTTTGAATCCCATTAGCTAAGCCAACCACAAGCCCATAGC
This sequence comes from Posidonia australis, assembly GCA_024699735.1. NCBI lineage: Eukaryota > Viridiplantae > Streptophyta > Magnoliopsida > Alismatales > Posidoniaceae > Posidonia > Posidonia australis. Next base: position 12,895 of record JAMKQA010062562.1, read on the forward strand.
AGCCCGCAGCCCAATTAGAAATCCAGACAAGTAGGGGAGAGCACCTAGCTAGAGCACCAATGTGGAGCACCTGTTTGGAGAATCGAGAAGGAGCACTACCGTGGCACACCTAGTTGGAGCACTAGGCTGGCACACCCACCTGGCTCACCTACCTGGCGCACCAAGCTGGCGCGCAGCCATTTAGCAGACTGCTGGCTGCTGGCTTTCCACCTCCCATGGCTGTTACCTCCACCAACGAATATGCCTTGGAATCTTCCCAGGCTCTTCGTTTACGAGGCTCCTTGCATCCTCTAGGAGTTACCCTTAGGAAATCTTATATAAGGACCCCTATAGGCAACCATTAGAAGAGGTTAGAAACCTTGATTTCAGCAATCCTGATTTTAGCAAGCATCTTGTACGAGCTATATACTCTTTCCAGCAGCCATTCTCGTTTTTCTGGAGTATTCCCTTGCATTCCAAAGCATCTTTGGCCCTTCCAAA
>JAMKQA010062563.1:0-19400 GCA_024699735.1 Posidonia australis
ATGTACTAGGAAGGCACAACTATGTTTTCAACTATTTTCATACATTTTAGATTGCATTAGGCATATAGCAAAGCAAGGATGATAAATCGCTCAAGATACTAGATCCATGATCTTATTATGCAATATTCTTGCATCAACACTTGACCCGACATACGAGCGATATTTCTGAGCATTAGGACACACCCCTACACATCATGCATCCATACTTTAGACACCACACTCATTAGCATGGCATGGCATATCGCCCTCGGGCGTACAGTAAAGGTTGTAAAGTCGACATTTCATTAGCAAAAGAGAAACCAATAGAAGACCGACTTATCGGGCGTACGAGGGTGCCTAACACCTTCCTCGTACGTATCTTTACCCATATTTTCTGGTTTATGCAGACCTTTTCCCTTGTTTTTGCATGATTTTCATGTTTTATATGGTTTTCCTCGTCTTCCATTTGAATAGACTAGGTGGCGACTCCTGCATTTGCATATTATTTTTATTTTTGCCATGACTTTGCCGACTTTGGCATATTTTCGCCATTCTTGACGGCATGGTTACACCTACTCTATGTCAAATCAAGTCCACTACATTATCAAAACCACACAAACAACAAAACACATAGTCCAAAACCTGTCGTGTTGCCTGACACTAGTCACAAGTAGTTGTAAAGGCACACTGCACTACCATGATTGAGCCAGCTTGTATAGGACTTCTCCTATCCTGTGATCGTACTCTAAGAGCACATAGTCTGCCCTCTTGACATCCTCAAGACTATTGCACTCAACCATCTAGGGGGATTTGTGCACTTAGAAAGCATAGGAAATGATTTGACAAGAATCTTATTTCCTATTGACTATACAAAATAAGAGTGTTTATGCACTTAGCCGAAATGATTTCAAAGAAAACTCATTTCCTTTACTTTCTTAAGTATATAAACCATAACCCTTTTCATTTCCTACCCCTCTCTATGGAATTTCAATGGAATTCCCCCCACCCCTGCCATATCCTCCCCCTCCCCCACCTGCTCCCCTCCTCTTCGTGTTGTTCGTCTTCCTTGACTTGTCCTCCATCTTGCCCTGTCCTCCTCCTCCACCTCCTCTTCCTCCCCTCCTCCTCCACCTCGTCCCCTCTCCTCTCTCTTCTCCATCGTAGTCAAAGCCAGCACTGTTGAGAAGCCCCTTAATATCACTCGACTTTGTTATAGAGTCGTGTTTCAAGGAAGAATGAGAGTCGACTGGGGGTTGTCAAGCATTTGGTAGGTGAGGTAGTGGCATACAACAAAATGGCGGCTAAGGATGATGGCAACGATAATTGGGAAGAGGAGGTTGAAGGGGATCTGGAGAGATCTCTTTATAGGAATTGCCGATGTTGATACTATAACTGCTACCCCAACCCCAACTCCAACTCCAACTCCAACACCACTACCACTATTGCCAGATTTCATCCCAAGGATCAAGAAAAGCAGCTGTCAAAGAAGAAAATGGTTGTGGTGGCGGTGGTGGAGCAAATGGTGGTGGTTGGACGCCATTGGACAGATGAGACCTAAAAGACGACTCTACAAAGAGTTGATGTTCTTCCTCCACAAAGAGTAGAGGAAGGTATTTCCCTAGAAATGGTTGTGTGTCAGTGAGTGTGCATTCATTAGTGATGTTCTTCGTCCACAAAGAGTTGATGTTGTTTTTTCAGAAAAAAAAAGAGTCAAGAGTGGATGAGATGATGTGCATTGTGGTTTTTCTTATTCAGTAATATTTAGAATTCTTTATCATGCATTGTTATTTGAATTTTTGTATGACTCAAATATATTTTTTGAAGTTGGACATTTGTTTGAGTTTAACAATTGTGAGATTAATATTGTTTGCTTTCCCTTGAAATCTGTCAATAAGCACAAACACTTATATTTTAGTTTCCTTTGCTCTATTCAACAGGCACAAACAACAAGAAGCTTGATCAATGGGAAATCAATTTCCTTTACTTTCCAATTCCTGATAATTCCTATTGACTCCAGAATTCTATTTCCTATCAACTTTTGTGCACAAACAGGACTCTAAAGGACTTTTTCACCTCTTAGTCACATTAGTACAACTCCCTAGACCTTTGCCTAGTCCTCACACTCTTGACCATTCAAAAGAATCAATTATCCTTGGTCCATCGACGTGATCATTTGCCCTATTGATCTAGACCTCATCCTTGGTTCCTTGGTCACAAAAATCTCAATCTCGACCTCTTGGTCTCCTCTAAAATCATTGGGATCCTTTTACAAAACTTTCTCCAAAACCCATGTATTTCTTTCCAAAATCTTTTGTAGAAGATTATTTGAAAACCTTTTCAAAACAAACTCAAAATATCACAAAACACTAGCCATAGTACTTTACTGCTTTGGCCTCTACAAAATAGCACAACCAACCCACATTGGTCACTCATGCTAGGGCCTATACAGCTGGCCCACGCCAGAAACACCGGGCTTTTCTCACCCAAACCAAAAAACTTGCAAATCTCACATGCATCGTAATAAGAACTAAACACCAAGGGAAATCTAGAATAAAATCATTGGAAAAGTCCTAAATTATGCATCCAAACTTTATGCAAACTAAAATCACCAAAACCACACAAATGGGTTCTCGCACAGAGAACCTGACGCGTAGTAATTCCAACTACCACAACTAGATTACTCATATGGAATCCTAAAGCAAAGCAACATAAATCATGCAATTCAATAAATAATGGGGGATCTGTGATTAAGGCATGTACCTTCGGATTCTGAGAAAAGGAACTCAACAACTACCAACAAGCTTTTCCTCACTGAAGCTCCACCCTCTCAGCCTGCACAACAATGGCAACGACACACTGACAGCAGCAGCAGCAGCAATGGCACACAACATCAACAATAGCATGCCCACGATAGTCCACCCACTCGAATCACATCCTCTCACACTCTCTTTGATCTCTCTCCCTATCTCTCTCAAGATCACTCTCTCTCTTTCCCTTTTCACTATTGTGGTACCCCTCAGATGCCTCCCCCTGTGCCTCTATTTAAAGACAATACAGGTATGGTACTGGTTATGAACAATGTCATCACAAAATAGTATTGTGGATTGGCAGATTTTGACCATCTCATGCTTTGTGTGGCCACAAGGCACAACACGTCAAAAGAGAATTCAACGAAAGAAAATACCCACAAAACACACTTCAATTACCCAATAATATTACATCATTGGTAATCAAAGCACCAAATCATACAACAGAACTCGTTTGATCATGGAAAAGTCGACATGCACTGTAGACACCCCTAAATGCTTGCAATTGTACAAAACCCTAACAATACTCAAAAAAACCCAAAAAAATCCTTAAAACCCTAGAAAAAACCCTAAAAACTAAACAAAACCATAAAATCCTAAATAAACCCTAAAAAACCCTAAAAATTCTATGAACCCTAATCCAAACCCTAAACCCTAGGTTAAGATTTAAACTAAATTCAAAACCCTAATCCAAATCTTAAACCCTAGGTCAAACCCTAAGTCAAATCCTAAACCATAAGTCAAACCCTAGCAACCTAAGTAACCTCCACTCTCTCATAACTACTCTAACAAACTCATATAACAAACTAAACTCTCTAACTAACTCCCACTCCAACATAACAACCTCTAACAACCTATAACAACCTCTAACTACTTAAACAAACTCTAACAACTTCCCACTTAATCTAACAAATTCTAACAACTTCCCACTTAATCTAACAACTTCCCACATAATTCAACAGCCTCTAACTAATCACAACAACCCATAACCACCATGGCAAGCCTATAAATAACCCCCATTTGCAAGTGAGAAAGGGTTATTAGAAAATTTGAGAGGAGAGCCTCCCAAGCTTTTCCTTCCCAATCAGAGCAACCAAAGTGATCCAAGAGCAAAGAGAAAGCTCGTGGAGGAGGAAAATTTCAGATTCAGGCCACCTCCGGCGAGCTCCAGTGACCATCGACGACCAAGCTCACTGCCAGCTCAGGTAGGTGCCTCTTAAGCATCAATTTCTCAACATTTTAGCTTCTCTGACCTCCCTCCTTCCTCCCCGGGTGATTCCAGTAGAGCCAAAGGCTTTCTCTGGTCGAAATCGAGTTTCCAGGCGTCGTTGAGGCTATTTTCCGAGGACCTAGGTGGGGGCAGGAGTCCAGAGCTCGATTCGTGCCCCACGATGCTTGATCTTCCTCCCACGGACCTCCTCTTGCTTCTCCGTCTCTCCGCGCATCATTTCGAGCCCTCAGCAAGCCCCCAGTAGAAGCTCGCCGGAATCGGGCTTCGTCACCGTCGTCAGGGAAGACGACTGGTAACAGAGTTCGATCAGGTGTCTCCCGCTCCACCGCGCCACACCAAGCATCCAAGAACGTTCTCCGATGTGCCCTCAAGCTTTCAGAGCCTCCAACAACGCGAATCAGGCCCCGGATCTCCCCTGCAACAACCGTCGTCGGAACGCCGTCGAAGCTTGATCGGGGAACCAGCTCGAGCCACCATTCTTGCTGATGAAGGGGGGAACTCATCCTCGTCGCTCTCCCGTGCTCCTTTGATCCCTGAGCGCAACGCCACAGCCCTCTGGAGCCTCCTTCTTCTCCAGCGCCATCACCAGAGCTACCACGACGGCAAGGGAGACCGACAGCCTCTTCCGACCGTCAAGCCTCAAATCCAAACCATTGGATCTCCTCCTCTCCTTCTTCTCTAACCTCCAGTAGGACCTGATGCTCGATCAGGCATCGGGATGCCTCGAAAGGACATCCCCCGTAGTCGTCGACGGCAGAGTTCTGTCGCCGGCGGTTGTCGATTCTTTTTTCCTTTTAAAAAATTAAAAAATAAGTTTTCTTTTAAATAACTTCTGATACTTTATTTCTTACAGTTAAGTCCATATTTTCTTACACATAGGTCTTTTTCTTGCATTTAGGTCCTTGCAATAGTTTTTTTAATCCTTTTAATAATATTTGCTTTGAAGAATTGCATAGGAACCCTTGAGCTTTCTTAATAATGTTTTATAGGCTTAAAAGTTAAACAAAAACCTCTTGATTTGCTTTTCTTACATTTTAAGTCCAACACTTTTGCATAAAAAACCCTGAGCATTGTTGAAATAGTTCTGAATGCATTTTCTCTGTTTAAATTGCAAATGAAACCCTAAGAATTCAAATATTTGCTCAAATATGACCTGATTGCATTTTAGCTCCTGAATTTTACTGATTTCTCACTAAATGTACGTTTTCTAGGGTAAATTTGCATGTCAGTCCCTAGAACTTTCAGTTTTCAAACATGAACTCTTTTTCTTGCATGTTTAACACTGAATTTCTTCAGAATTGCATTAAATACATGTTTTAATGGCAAAATTGCATTTTGACTCCTAAGAATCTTTAATTTGACCAAAAATGCATAGATTTACACATTTGACCCTAGATTTCTTCAAAATTACATAAAATGTGTTTTTCTATGTATTTTTGATTATTTAGTTTCAAGATTTCGGTTTTATTCAGAATTTAGGAATTTTGCACAAAAATCCCTAGAATTTACATTTTTACACTCTTACATGCATTTTGCACATTTTGTTGCTATTTTTCATACATATTTTCTCGTGTTTTCTTCCTTACATCGTACACGCATTTCCAACTCATTTCAAGCTTGGTTTTCCCATCGTTTCCCCGATTTCTACCAACTTTTGCGATTTTGACTTGATTTGGCTTTCCATCGCCCGAGGGTGTACATTAACAGGCTTAACAATGCTGACATTGTCCCGAATGAGGATTATTTTCCCCAATTTGATTTTCTCAGATTTCTTCAAATTTCTGCTGATTTCTGTGATGTTTTCCGAGAGTTTCTTGATTTTCATTATTTTCCTCATTGCCCACGGGCGTACAGTAAAGCGGCATTCTCAATGCCTACATTTGTCCCTCTGATTGACTTTTTTCCTTTTATTCATTTCTTCTCTTTGATTTGGCTTGTTTTCGTAGTCATCTTGAGCATGTGCATTCAGAATAGGCAAGCATACACCCAATAGACCTTTTAGCAAGTAGGAAACCTAGAAAGACCGAGTTCCTCAGGTGCATGGGGGTGCCAAACCCCTTCCCCATGCTTAACAAGAATCCTCACCCTTTCTCTAGCCCGCATTGATTTGTGCACTACATCCATTAGGCACGGAGCATGCATATGTTTTCTTCGCCTTGGTTTCTTTTGGATTTTTTCTCTGTGTTTGGTTTTCCTCGTCATGCCATTAAAAGACTAGGTGGCGACTCCTTTCGTTATCCTTTCTTATCCTTCCTTGGTGTTTCCGAGCCTAGTCTTCTTCTCCAAATTCACCATCTTTGCCGTGACCGTATCGGAATTCCTTGTGTGCTTCCACGCACCGTAGGAAAGCCGTGCTGGGTTCCACCAGCATAGTCACACGCACGACCAACCCGCGCTAGTTATCTACATGGCTCCATCAAAAACATATAGAATGGAATTTGGATTGGAATGGAATAGTTTTATTCCATTCTTGTGTTTAATATACAATCAAAATATAGAGTGGAATTCACAGATAATCATAAGAACAAAATCAGAATGAAAATAAATAAATAAATAAATATACATATATATATATATTAACAAAAATATCTTATCAACATGAAAAATGTTTTTTAAAAGAGTTTTTTTTTTCAAATAAGTAAAATAAAAAAGATAAATTCATGTTTGTTCATAACATAATACCACTAAAAATAACCAATGTCACCAAAAAATAATAGTTTTGCAGTAAATAAAAAAAATGACATCAAATGTCACCATTAAGCACTACTTCATCCATTATTCTTTTTCATCATCAGCTATAGTGAAAAAAAGAATGGTTATATTATCATCTCAAGTAATAATACTTGTTGCTTTAAAGTGCTTCCTTGTAATAATGTCGAGAAGCTTCTTTAATTTTTTATTTATCTTCTTCGCTTCGAACACGTTAAAGTTCACACTAATGGCTTTACTAAATGTTTCTATTGATGTTTTTATTTGATTTGTAATCACTGCAATTGCATTTGTAATGCACCTTCCCAAACTTTATTTCATCACAGGCCTTATCGAAAATCATGTACCTTAGCAGACCAGTAATTATACAACCATGGCCATTGCATCTCCTCCTTCCCTGTACACATCATCATATGAAAAACAAGAAAGCACTACAACACCACCTCCATTTCTGTATACTCTTCCACCTTCCTAGCCTAACATGACCACAAATCCCAACTTACCTAGCTTCATCCACAAAACCCCTCAACTACATAAACTGGACTAGTCTCCTCCTCCTCCTCCTCCTCCTCCTTTGTTCAACAAACCACCACACCTCCTCTTCTTTTCTGCCCATCTTTGATGGCATAGGGGTTGAAGATGTAAAAGTAAAACACAATTTACCTCCATATGCATCCACAACCTCCCTCCACGCTTGGAGGAGGAAGGCATTAGACTGTGGATCTGTGTTCGAGGAGGGTTGTTGTGGGGGTAGGACGTGAGGAAGACAGACTCAGGTGTTGGGTTTTTCAATTTTCTTTTTTTAAATTTTTAAAGAAATAGGAATCAAATTCTTTACATACCAACAAAGAATTGAATTCTCGAATTCCCAAGGAGAGTGGGTATTTCATTCATAAGGGAATGATCATTTCAACTATATTTTCATATCAAACGTAGAAATACCATTCCATTTGTAAAATTTGATTCCATCTCAACTCATTCGACCCATCATTCTAATGCACCAAATGCTACATTAGCCATTCTTATGCAAGAATTCTAAGTAATAGTTAGTTCTAAATTAGTTCAATTTGTGGTTCAATCATCAATTTAAATTGATGATTTATTGTTACACCCTAAACCCAGGCACGTTACCTAAATCACAGTATCATAAGCAAATTACACTAATTACAGTAATAATTAAATAACTGTAACTAAGGCTCACCTCCAAAAAACAATGTGCGGCTAGAAGCTACTACTCTGGCATTGGAACTAAACTGCACCCAACTTGCACCTGAAAACCAAACAAAGCACTCGTGAATGACATCTAAGTCATCCAATACGCGCCTCAAACACACACACAACAAAACTCGGCAACTATTGAAAAACATGACTTTTAATTTATAAAACTTGGTTTTCTTTTGAAAATCCATTTCAAAACATTATTTCCTCTTTTCCTTTAAAACACTTGGAAATCAATTTCCAAAACATGCCTTTTCAAAACTCAAATCACTTTTCCAATGTTTGGGATTTCTTCCCAAAACCATGTCATTTTCAAAACTCATATCTCTTTTTCAAAACTCATCGTTCTTTTACGCACTTTAAAATTGTTCACATATCTCAAGAAAATCATATTCTGGACTAGGTCCAGCCTAAAACACAATGTCTCGTAGGGCTCAAAACCAAAACCACAAACATTGGCTGGTAGCTAGTTAAAACCACAATTCTTATTTAATTTTAGGATTTTAGGACCAATCACAAGTCCAATCCTAGCCAAACCACATCTTTTCATTTTCACAAAACCAACACTTTGCTTATTCATTTCCACTTTTCCTATTGATGTTACCTTGATTAAGAGTAACTAAGCACACAAGTAGTAGGTGAGGACACCATTTCCCCTACCCCCTACACTACTGCGGTGAAGTTCCTCGTGTGGGAGGACACTGCCCTGGCTAGCTGACCTCAATTTCTTTTCCTATGTGCACGAGGATACGTCTTTATCTGACGTCCCGTCGGTGACCCGAACACCTGGTTCATATCCTATGGCTCAGCCTACATCGTCACAAGCATTGGTGACCACGGTCATGTCTGACAATTGATATTTCTACAATTTGTCGACACCATCTACTCGTGGTCCCACACTGACAACCACGATAGTGTCTGACAATTGGTTTCTTGAGGTATCATATTGTCGACACCAACCCCCATGATTCCACAACACATTCTTAGTCTTTCATTTTCAAAACTCTTAAGTTTTCCTTTTAAAACCATTTTCATCTCCTTCTTTCGTTGCAAAAATCTTCTCCATGCAACACATGACCCTCTACTAGGGTCCCAACTCAATTTCTTGAAAAACTATACTTTAAAACCATAAATTGGGTCTCATGCCCAAAAACCACACATTAATCACACCTTTACTCACTTTTATTCATTTTTGGGGCTTTAAACCCAAAACCATTTTCAAATTCACTTATTTGGATTCCATCTTCCTCCATGACCTTTACATAGGGAAAACACCATTTACATATCTACATTACCCATTTAAAACCATTTATCTTCATTTTCTATTCACATTTATCTATTTGGGCCAGGGCAAAATTGACAGATTGAAATCCAGATTTGGTATACCGAAAATCCCTAATTCGGTATACCGAACCTTTTCGGTATACCAAAACTCTTTATTTCGACCGACCGAAAGTTTTTGGTCTACCGAAACTAGAGGCCTGGCTTAAACTGACAGAGATTTGATATGCCAAACCCAATTTGGCATGCTAAATCTCCCGTGGCCAAAGCACTCCCCCAGCTTGCTAATCAAACATTCGTCAGAAATGGGGACCTCCGGTGGACCCCTTAAACATACATCATAAAACATGAATAAATCATAGGGTATAGACCCTTGAGTCTACTTCAAAACCCCTCAAACCATACTTCATTCCATTCATCATGCAATCTATACAAATATCATAAAGGCATGGAGCTCGTTTTTAGTTATTGTAGCAGGCATACCTAAAATTCATATAAATCTAGAAAATTTCACCCTTACCGCATAATCTCTACACATTCATACTAATCATCACATTCATGCATTTTACTATTTTTCATTCATTTAACACATTAAGCTAGAACTATAAAACAAGAGAGGGAGAGGGGTCACGTACCTCAAGCGGCACTCCGACGACCACCCTGTGCCGCAGCGAAGCTTTTCCCCACCAGCAGACCTCGTGGATGAACTCTCCTCCTTCGACTCGCACTGCTCCTTCTTCCTCTTTCCTCTCGCAACTTGGCTTCCCCTCCTCTTCCACTGGCCTCTGCCCCTCTTTATCTCCTCCTCCTCCCGCATCGCGTCGGCATCCCATCCCATCACCCTCTCGTCGAAGTTGACAAGGCGGCACGGGCGTTTCTGTGGTGGCAAAGGTTGGAGAGAAGGAGAAGAGAGGAGAAGAAGATGATGAAAACTTTTGTGGGAGAGAGAGAAAAAGAAAAGGAAGAAGATGAGCACGTAAATCGAGGCGACTGTGCATCCTCCAACCGGACTTCGCATTGGTCCCATAACATAGACAAGTGCATAGAAAGCCAACCAAAACCTCACAATCACAAGAAACAACAGATTATCCATTAATAAGTCATTTATACAATATCACAATTAATTACATGGTTTACATTTAAAATGGATAATCATGCCCAAATGTCACATTTATTTAAATAATGATGTCAGTTTGGCATTGACTGTTTATTTTTTCATATATTTTCAACTTTCACCTCTTATCTTATAGATAGAAAAAGGTTAGACCATTTTTTTTTAAGTTTTTTTCTTCAAATTCCAACTCAAGTTTATTCACTAATAATGAATAGTTTAAATGAATTACAATAAAGAAGTTGACTAGACTTTTTTGGTATCGCAACCTTTACCAAGTTTCAAGAATCCTGGTGTCAATATTTTTGAAGACTGATCTTGTAGTTAATTCACCACTACAAAATAAAAAAGAGACTACTTTTAGGTGCTTCTAGATGGTTAGCTTCTAGCAAACCATGAAAAACCCCATAAGCAATTCCAAACATGGTCTTAGAAGTCCACTTCTCACAAAAGCTACAGCTTCTAAATGAGGGAAACTATATGCAAAATCATGGTATTCTAGAACCTAGTTGGAGGAAACTTCTAGTAGAAGCTGGATGAATAAGATATGTAATTACGTTACTAGCCTTTTTTATTAATTCCTAGGCATGCTATTAGTATTTACAATATTGCCATCAATTTAACTTTTATGTAAACTTTACATTTTTACAAAATTAGTAATCATTTCCATCTTTCCCAACTCCTTCTCCCGTAACCCTAGAGACAATGGCGGTAGCTTCTTTCCTACGACTGTGGTTTCTCTTTTGCAGCGATGCCATCTCTCCTACGACAATGGTATCTCTTCGACGGTGGCAACAAGGGCGGCGGCAAGAGCGGTGGTGAAATCGACGCTACGGTGGTGGTATCTCTTCGACGACAGAGGTTCTAAGGTTCTCATCGTTCATCATTTCTTGATCTAAAAGAACAACTATAATAACTAAGAAATATCCAGTGTTTCAAACTACATTCTTCCTAGGATAAACAATAAATTGTATGTTTTGGATGACCTTATGCATTTTATCCCTCTAGTTGAGGAATAATCTACCTGATAAATCAATGGCTTAGAAGAGGCATGAAGTAACAAGAAGAATAATATCCAAGGCTTGAAAAATTGAACTGCACTAGTTTGATGCTTTCTTAAGAGCACTTCATTATTTTATGCAGTTGAGTAATAATATTCCAAAATTTTAGTATTGGTTGTTGTCTTGAGTTTCCTTAATGTTATCATTCATGTTTTGTTTGCATTTGCCTTTTTGCTGGCTTGTTTTCAGTTTGCTTCAATATATATATCCTTACTACTTTTCATGTTATTTTTGAAATCAATGAAAATGACATCTGATGTTGAGAATTTGATATAAATATATGTGTGTGTGTGTGAATTGGGTGACATGGAAAGTGATCAATGGGAAGAATTTTAGAATGAGGAGGAGTTTGACGATATTGAATTATTACCTATAATGGAATGTGTACGATATTATATTGACAATTATCTGAAGAAGACCATTGTTCATGATGCTCCATTCATTGAGAGTCAAATTGTCCATAATTTTCTCAATGGACATGATAAGATTTGCTTCGACTCGTGTTGTTACTACCTCAAGTATTTGTTCGCCTATGTACTATCTTTAGAGAAAAAGGTCTATTAAATGATACTTGGAATGTTTCTGTTAAAGAACAAATGAGGATATTTCTTAAAATCATTACTCATGGACATAAAAATTGAAATGTTCAAAGTCGAATACAACATTCTAGTGAGACTATAACTCGATACGTGAATACCGTATTAGATGTAATATGTATACGAGCTCCGAAAATCATTCAACCTAAAGAAAATATGGATGTAACCCCACAACAAATTATAAATTATGCCAGTGGAAAGTATTAACCTTTTTTCAAAGATTGCGTTGGAGCGATTGATGGCACCCATATTCATGCACTTCCTCCAAAAGAGCGACGGTTAGCCTTTAGAAGTGGAAAGGATCCAAAACGTTGTACACAAAATGTTCTTATTGTGTATGACTTCAATATGAGATTCACTTTTGTTTCTACGAGCTGGGAGAGTACTACACACGATTGAAAAGTATTGAAACATGCAATTAATAACTGTGGATGCAGGATTTTGGGGGAGGAAACAAGGTTTCTTCGATTTCATCGTTTCGTGGCCTCGCTTGTTTCCTTTGATTTATATCCAATTCCCCCACTTCACGGATGTCGAAATAGGTATGATCGCCACTCCCAATTTGCTTTCGATGGCCCTCGAGATGTTCTGGGGAGATGTGGTTGCAAGTTCAGCTATCTTAGGAGGACGCCAGTATTGCCTAAAGGCGTCCATGTAGATGAGCTTCTTCTTCCTCTTCTTTTTCCTGCAAAACAAAAATTAAAAATATGCAGATTAATACAATGTAGTAATCAATTCCATAAGATATATTATAAATGCGAAATAAAAAGGAAAATACTTACTTGAGTGGTTTTATCCCCCTAGTTGCAACTAATGTAAATGCCTAGTCAACAACAACATGCAAAGTATGCATGAAAATGAAATATGCAAAGTGATAAAGAAAACGCCCTTTAATTCATGGACTAGATGCACATGATGCAGGATGCCGATGTGGCGTGGGAGGAGAAGGAAGAAGACTTGAGCTAAGAATCTCTTAATTTCTCTACTCTCTTCCTCAACATTCCCTCTAACTCTCTCCACTCAAAATCTAATTTCTGTTTGAATTCTAGGTCTCCATTCTGGTCCTCCCAAAGGATAGGGATGCCTCTTTATTTATAGAGACACGAGACGACCTAAAATGGCAAAAGGGATCAACATTGGCAACAATGCATAATTGCCATGAATTTTTTTTTTTCAAAAGTGTTATACACCCACCCAACAGTGGGTGTATAACGTTAAACGCCCAATACTGGGTGTTCACCACATTCCAAGGGCTACAACTATTTGGTTAGGAAATATTCTATCAATTAATGGTCTGATTAGCATTGATTGGCGTCACGCTTGATTAGAAGAATCTTCCAAATAATGAAACATTTTAAATTCAAAATTTTCCAAAGGAGGAAAGTGGCTAATGTGGCACAGTTGAGTTGTCTGGTGTAAGACGTCAAAAAACTGGCATTCAACGTTAGATGCGTACATGTTAGCATTTAACACATTCAGCCTAGAAATTTACCAAATTTAGTTGTCAATTCAGCCGAGAAACTTACACATGTTAGCTTTTTACCACGTGAGAGCGCAACGTGAGGAGAGAGTGCAACGTGGCTGCTGCACAGTTACGTTTTCTGGGGTCATCTCCGACGGCTCCTGCTTCTTTGACCTATTGTGTTCTCTCTCGGTGGCCGACCGTCTCCTGGTAGTCATGAGGTAGCAGCTTCCTTGCCCGTGGCTAGCCTGTCCGTGGGAGACCACGAGGTAGCTTTCTTTGTCCATGGGTGCATTGAGGGAGTCGTCTTCCTAAGGGCATGGTTCCAGCTCCTTTGGGGACCCTGTCTTTCTCATGGGAGTCCTGCTGCTCTGTACTTTGTTTCGGGGTAGCTGTGGGTGCTCCAGTCGTTGGGCTCAACCCTTCTGAAGGGGGGCCTACGACCATGTTGGATTCTAGCTGCTCCGGGGTGGGATCGCGCTAAGCTAGCTTTCGCCTAACGATCTTCGTCTTCGTTGCCAGAGCTAGGAGCAATCCCAAGGAGGTTCCAGTCTCTCCGACGTCCTGGTGAGACTCTGGTTTTAGGTGGTTGTCTCTCTTTTCTTCCAATGGTGGGCCTTGCCAGTGTTGTTGACCGTCGCTCGGAGGCTACGGAGGTGTTGGGAGTCTGGTGGGGAGTGACGTGGTCACTCGGTTTGTGGCTGCTAACTGGATAGGGAGTGTCTAGTCCTAATGGCGGATACTGGTCTGCTGAGTGTCGCATTCTGGGTGGCGTGTCTGGCTGGTGGACTGAATGTGACTATGTGGAGGCAACGTGGCTGCTAATCAGTAGCGTCCACATGGTATTTGGCCTTTTACTCTCCATGGCCAAAGGTAGGAGCAAAAATTCCCGCTCAGCTGGATTTCCCACGCTTGATAGTCAAGTGTGCGGGAGTCAAACGGCCTTGAACAGAAGGCCTGACAGGAATCAAGGGGACGTTGGTGGACCCAAGGTTGTCAAAGGTTCTAGTATTGGCGCTCCTCAGGGTACTTTGGAATCCACCTACCTTGGTTCACGTGATTCGTCTGAGGTTGTCAAATCCAAGGATTTAAGTGGAGCTATGGTAGTAAGTGGTTTGAGATCTGCTAATGAGGAGGATTGTGTGGCTGATGATGTTCTTACATCCGAAACCGTTCAAATTGTCTCTGATGCTATTGTTAACCGCAAACGTGGATGCAGTCTTAGCATGGGTGGCAATAGATCTGGTACTATCGATGAGGTAGATCGTCGTTTGAAATCTTGCGGGATTAGGGAAGTGGTTGAATCTTTAACTGGCAGGATAGGCAGGAAAGTTGTTAAGCCTCCTAGGTCCCATGTGGAAGCCGAGCCCACTTCCAAAGGAAGAGCATAGACCGTCACTATGTTCCTGGCTGGGTGCCCCAAAAAATGTCCCAAGTAATGCTGCTACTGATGTGGGCCCCTCAAAGGTGCAGGTTTCAAACGTTATACTGGGCAATGACCATTCTGACACCTTCGACAACTCTGGTGATGGCTCTTCTCCCAGCCACTCTGAGGATGACTTCTTCCTCCACCTCTCTAATGACAACGATGAGGAAGATCCTGCTCGTGAAAAGGCTTCGTCTCACACGAGACGAGCAGAATCTCCCAAGCTACCCGATGGCCATGCTTCTTAGAGGGCATGTTTACTACTCGTGGTGGTCTGCGTGGACGGAGATGGCACGCTTCCAAGCGGAGGCAGGCATCTTACTCAGTTTCCCAGAGACCGGCTGCTCAGAAGGCTTCCACATGGGCAGACAGAGTTCGTGGAAAGATGGTTGCATCATCAGACAAGGACGAGCGGACGCTGGACTACTTTGCGTCGACTTGGTGGATGCACAACATGGAGTGGAGTTTGATCCTAATGATGTTCAAGAAGCGTTAGAGAGGTGGGCAAATGTTCTTATGGGATTTGTTATTGGAAAACCAAAGATCCAAAGATCCAAAGATCGTGCCATATCACGAGTATCTCCTACAGCTCGTCAAGGAATTCGAAGAAGTGCACTTTTCCTTCATGAGTAGAACCAAAAATTCCTACGCAGATGCACTAGCAACCCTTGCCTCTTGGCTCTCAATACCAGAAAAGCACTCAGTCGAGGTATCAGTCACTCAAGCAGGGGCAGTCCCTCCATTGCATGAGCATAGAGGAAACAGACCCGTCAGCAGAGCTTCCCTGATTTCATGACATCAAAACCTTCCTAGAATCAGGCGATCTCCCAACCGACACATCGGCAGCAGATAAGAAGACCATGACGCGCCTGGTGTCAAGATACGTGTTGGGAAGAGGGCATCTGTACAAAAGCTCATATAACCAGATGCTTTTGTGATGTGTCGACAAGAAAGAGGACGATACCTTGATGCTTTAAATCAATCTCGGGACATGTGGCCCTCACATGAATGGAATACTGTTAGCCAAGAAGATTATGTTACAGGGCTACTGTTGATTGACCATGGAAGACGCTTCTTGTCGATTTATGCGCAAGTGCCACAACAGCAAGACTCACGGGAGCTTCATACATGCTCACCCTCAGCAGCGGCACAGCATGTCTTCACCGTGGCCTTTCTCCACTTGGGGAATAGATGTCATCAGAGCCATCCATCCGGCATCATCCAATGGCCACAGCTACATCCTGGTGGCCATAGATTACTTTACCAAATGGGTGAAAGCGGCCTCTTACAAGACCGTCACAGCTGTAGCCATAGAAAAGTTCATCAAGAATAACATCATAGCCCGGTACGGGGTGCCACACTCCATTATCTCAGACAATGGCAAGAATTTCATAGCTCAGAGGTCGAAGGATTATTTGTAGAACCTCAAGATCAAACATCACAAATCTTCCCTGTACCGCCCACAGATGAACGATGTCGCTGAGTCAGCAAACAAAAACCTAATCAAGATCCTGAAGCTTCCCTATGCACTATGGGCCTACAAAACTTTGATCCAGACATCAACAGGAGCGACACCTTACTCATTGGTGTACGGCATGGAAGCGGTCCTACCAGTTGAAATAGAGATCCCATCACTCAGAATCTTGAGGGAGGTCGAGCTAGAAGAAGCTGAATGGGTCGAGGACAGATGCACCCAGCTGAATTTGATTGATGAACGTAAACTACAAGCGATGCACAATGCCCACTGCTACCAAGAGAGAATGACAAGATCATATTAGAAAAGAGTCCGACCTAGGAGCTTCGCACCTGGCGATCTGGTTCTACAGGCCATACATCTCCCTGATGGTCAAGGCAAATTCCGACCTAACTGGCATGGTCCTTACATCATCAAGCAAGTCTATTCGGGAGGTGCAGCAATCCTCGAAGACATGGACAACGTCGAGCTATCCGAGCCAGTCAACGCATGTTATCTAAAGAAGTACTAACAATGAGCGGAATGTGTGTATCCTCGTCTTGCAAAGTATCCTTCTGCACATTGCGCATCATCCACCACTCCATCATGCATATATACTTTTAAAATATGAAGGCAATCCAGGTGCATCTAATCCACAACATTAGTTCTTTTGCTTTCATGCACATCAATAAATTAAGCATATCAATAACTACATGTATCTACGCATAAACACATCAACATCATATCTCGATGACGAAAATCAGAATAGCTAGCCTACTTGAGAAAGGTCTGTACCTCTTCAGTTGATACTAGCTAGACACTCTAGTGAGCGAGGGAGCCACCACCTTACCAAAGTCAGGCAAAATGTCTGAACTCTCATAGGGACTTACACCTCCAAAGGGAGATAAAATGTTAGGAGTGAGCATGAATGTAAGCCAAAAGAAAAATAAACATATCCACAATGGCACAAAAGAAATAAGGAGACAGAAGTCGAAGACAACAGCTAGCCCTAAGAGAGAGAGGCAAGTAGGCGAACTCTACCCCTATCACTTACCTTGGGGAGGAGTTGAAGCAAGCATCCAAAGAATCCAAATGACCAAAGGGACTAGTCACCCCTTGCATACAATTCCAACAGCCCCCTCCAAATCCGGATACCCATTACCCTCAAGTAAGGGTCAGAGCGAGCCTACAAGTCTAAAAGGGAGAAATGAAATGAGCCAAAAGTCAAAAGAGTAGGATTTAAGTCCCCAAGAGTTTGGCACGGAGCCTAACCTACTAAATCATCCATTCAGGAGAGTCACCAACAGCCTAGAAGTCCACATAGTATCTTATGAATCAAGGTCTTCTCCTCTTCTCATAGTAGGCATCATTAGCATTCCAAATCCTGAGGGTGATACAACATAACACTATCATTCCTGCATGCATTATCATTTGTCCACTTTGCAAGGTCTCGTTGGGTCCTAAACCAGGGGCATGTCAGCTGCCTTTGTGGTGATAGTCTTCTACATCAACCAGGGGCATGTCAGCTGTCCTTTTGGTTGACCCTTCTTGGGATAGTATCTTCGTCGAGAATGTGTTGTTCGCTCCATACCTCGAGCCTCCTTAGCTTGAGCCCAAGAATGAGCATAAACAGCAGTCATATCCCTCCAAGATCAGAAAAAAAGTCAGAATACCAATACTCCCCTAATCAGCAAGCAAGAACATAGTCGATGAGCCAATGACAAAGTCAAACTCCCCAGAGATTAGTCAGTAACACAGCAGTAAGCCTAAAGAATTATCAGAAATCATCCAGCAAGTCCACAAAATTTGAGGAGGAAACAATGCCTTGTGAACTCTTTATCCGACCAAGCCCCAGATATTAGTGTAGAATCTGAGCAACAGTTTACTCAGATCAACTAACATCGTCCTACAGCACCAATAGTGTCAAGTGAACAGGCAAAGCAGTCACACAGTGAAGCAGATAACTACAGACAAAACAAACCTCCTGGCTAGCGAGCAAGTTGCAAATAGCCTTTATCCTTTTCTCGCGACTCTTCTAAGCCCAGAGGAGATCTAAGTCGTTGTTTCTTTGAGTCCTAGGAACAACCTTTATCCCTTTTCTCACGACTCCTCTGAGTCCGAAGGAGATCCGAGTCGCTATTTCCTTGGGTCTTAAGAATAGCCTTTATCCCTTCTCTCGCGACTCCTCTAAGCCTAGAGGAGATCTGAGTCGCTATTTTTTTAAGTCCTAGGAACAGCCTTTATCCCTTCTCTTGCGACTCCTCTACGCCCAAAGGAGATCCGAGTCGTTGTTTCCTTGAGTCCTAAGAACAACATTTATCCCTTCTCTTGCGACTCATCTGAGCCTAGAGGAGATCTGAGTCGCTGTTTCCTTAGGTCCTAAGAACAACCTTTATCCCTTCTCTTGGGACTCCTCTACGCCCAGAGAAGATCCGAGTCGTAGGTTCCTTGAGTCCTAGGAACAACTTTTATCTCTTTTCTCGCGACTCCTCTGAGCCTAGATGAGATCTGAGTCGTTGTTTCTTTGAGTCCTGGGAACAACCTTTATCCCTTTTCTCACGACTCATCTGAGCCTCGAGGAGATTCGAGCCGTTGTTTCCTTGAGTCCTAGGAACAGCCTTTATCCTCCCTTTTCTCATGACTCCTCTGAGCCCAAAGGAGACCCGAGTCGCTATTTCCTTGAGTCCTAGGACCATCCTTTATCCCTCTTCCCACGACTCCTCTAAGCCTAGAGGAAATCCGAGTTACTGTTTCCTTGAGTCCTAGGTGTTGGATCTTAATGCTTCTCTAAAGGGGGGTGAATAGAGATTTTTCGGTTTTAATTTAATCTTTAAAAATTAATATGCAAGCTTGAGAATAATAAAGATTAATCACAAAACAATCAATCACAAATACTCAAGGATTTTTATAGTGGTTCAGCCACCCCAGCTTAGTCCACTCCTCAAGTTCCCAACTTGAGACTTTAACCCTTATATTCAAAACTAGAATATTACAAGCTACAAAATTTACCTTGTTTGTACACTTGTATCACAATTTACTTCTCCTTCCCGGAGAACCTCAGAATGC
>JAMKQA010062564.1:0-22054 GCA_024699735.1 Posidonia australis
CTGTGCACGGGAAATGGCCGTCGGCCCGTGGGCCCGGCCCGGCCCGGATGCGGGCCATGGGCCGTGCCGGGCCCATGGCCCGTTGCGACCGGCTCGGGCCGACTGTTTCGTGGGCTGGGCCGGCCCGTTTTCCATGTCTACCAACAGATACGAGACCGACGTCAGGTTGAGGTCTGCAATCTAGTTGAACAAGTAAACAGACTTCCCAAACCGTCACTTCATATTTGTCAAAATAATATGTCAGAAAATTCATTGGCACAGAGGGTGGGAACAAGGCAGGACGGTTCTTTCTCATAAAATCAAGGCAGTGGGTTCATTTCAAGTTGGCCACTGACAACTACGACCACGCCGAAGTTTGACAGTAAACTAGATGAAGAACTTAACCTTGTGTTGGATATTCAACTTCACTAAAGAAAAGGGCTCCAATCGTAGAATGTCCGTAGTGTTTTCCAAGCACCCACTTCTCTAGTTATAACTGATAATCTTATGTAAGCACCATTCTTTCTGTAGACTAATGCCGATGAATGCAAGCATGCAAGTTCAATCTATGGGATCCAGGATCTCTACAAACCCAACCTCTTTTAAGAATGCCAGAAGAAAAACTTTTCTTAAATTTGAGCTTTAGGATGATCCATTCGTACCACTCGAGTCTTGACAGAACAGTTTCAGACGGTGATCAAGGATATTTTTTTTCCTGTTAACGATTGAGATAGTAAGAGGTGAATGTTCCAAGATTCGAACCCAAGACTTGTGGCGAGTTTAAAATTCTCCCAACCACTGTGACAAAAGAACAAATGACAGTTTCAGTGTTGCTAATGAGAAGAGCAAGAGAGTCCAAACATCGTTCAAGGACTTTAGTGTCGATTTTTTTTGGGTCCTGAGTTCATATTATGTTCTAAAAGAAGTTGTTTTCTTCAATAAAAAGCTAAGAGAGATATACTTTGTATTTTCAAAAAAAAGAAGGATATAACTTGTGCTAAATTTCACGTTATGCATCAATACATGCGTTGGAGGCTGACTACAGAAACTCAGATAATAGAGCCACATAAGTGTGCGACTTCAGAACCTCACTCATAAACATGTTTCTACCCTTCCACCGAAACTACAAGGAGGGATATACGAGTGGAAATCCAGCAACAAGCAGCTATATAGCCATTATGAATTGCAAAATCATCAACAAGCCCACACACATTGGAATTCACAATACAGAATGTAAAGAAACCTTTCAAAGTTTCTATATATCTTTCTTGCCAACATTAAATTTAGCAATAAAGAAACCAATTGTGTCGAGAGATGAAGTTGGATCAAATCTCTGGACCAATTCTGACTCGCTTGGGGTCAACCATTTCCTGAAAAAAAATAGTCATGCTTGTCAACATCAATAAATCACTAAGGGCTTTCTTGAAGTAAACATATCTTATTTGTTAACAGGAAAATCGTATAACCTAAATATAACAGCTGAAGTGCCTATTACATCATCTATGTTGATAATGGAGAATGAGGTAATACATCAAAAAAAATCATACTTTCAACATATCTACAAGCTCATAATCATACCATTTATGTTGGACCAAAGCACATTAGGATTATAAATTAGTGACACTATAAGATAATAGAGATACACTGCAGGTAATTGGCTAACAGAAATCAATGAAACAATGGGGATTTACATTCAGCTATTACAATAATAAGAGAACTTACTCTATGCCTCTTCCATCAAAAAGCTCATAATGACCAACAAGACCAGGTCCTCCAATTCTTGGATGCTGAAATTTGCAGTGAAAAAAATAATAATAAACAGAAATATCAGCCTCAAGCATTACCAAAAGCATTTCATGATCATTATTAAAACAAATCCATCAACCCTATAAAGTACTAAGCCACTAACAAATCCCACCTTATATGTAGGAACTGAAAAAACATTTCCCTGTCAGCCCCATCCCAAGTGTAATTGAGTTGTAAAAGCAGGTAATAACCAAAATTGCCCGCAACTACTTTATTGGAATCACCAGCAACAAAGTCAAATCAAACCACAAACATTTGAAAGAGAGTTTTGTTTCAATTCCTATGAGTCTCACAAATCAAAAGCAAAAACTATGAGCATATTGTTAAATATACCTGAGGATCATCTCTTTAGAGCAAAATGATCCCAATTAGATTATTAGAATCATTGGCCACTGTTCAGATTAATTGCTCTAGAAGTGGTTCAAGAAACAAACTGAATTTATTTAAGATGGCCTATAAGTCTCACAAATCAAATTTCACAAATTTTGGGCAGGTTGCACAAAAGATAACTAGATAAGATTGAGCTTCACAATGGTAAGGCTGCTTTGCTTTGATCTTCACGTCACAGGTATTAGTCGTGAAAACAAGTTCTCTGCATTTAAAGTAAAATGTAAAGCTACAGATGGATAAACATTCCCTAGTACCCCACATTGATCTTGCCATTTCTACTGCACAAAGATACTTGCCTTCAATTACACAAATGATCCCCATAGCCAAAACAAGAGTAATGTGGTACCACAGAAAAAAAACAAAAATTAAATGCATGATAATGTTGAAATCGTTCCACATTGGAAAAAACGAGGATTGGACTTGTGAATATATACAAATAGACTCTTCTACTCATACTCAATTAATTTTAAGTTGGATGTCAATATTTCAATATAGTATTAGAATTAAAAGAGACCTAAATAAGTCCAAATCCGCACATATCCACCTATGTCTAAAGAAGACACTTAATGAACCTAAAAAAAATCACAAGTGAAGGAGAGTATTGAGATAAACCTACATTAGAAAAAGTGAAGATTGAACTAGTAGTTATAGAAAAATAAATCCCTCTACTCATAATTAATTGATTTTAAGTAGCACGTCCATATGTCAATAGATATGATTGTAAATCATCAGCACTCTCAATTAGTTATAAGGTCTGGTAGCTTCTCACATTGCCCACAGAATACATGCCCAATGTCATGCAAGGACATAAAATCAATGAATACATGATGTTGCTTGGAGGAGCTTATGAAAATTATAAATTTAAGCATATATAACATGCACTCCAATTTATTTTTTTAAAAACCTTTACTCGAATGTTAAGAAAGATAATATGACAATGCAGAAAAAGTGCTTCAAATATCAAGAATAACGTAATAAGATACAAGGTAAAAGGTCAGTGAAGTGATAGTCTTCTGGTTTTGAATCACCTGTGGAGCCAACGATAGGAACGGGTATGTGTCCAAGGCATAACGAACTAATGCTTCATTTTCTCCGGGATTTATCGTACAGCTATAGCACAAGAGCTGCCTATTAGTAGTTGTACTTCAAAGTTAATGTTCTAAGTAATAGAAAAGACAGCCAACAGAGATGAATACATTATTCAGCCTAATACGGCAGTATCCATACGAATGGTCGTGTTGTACTCAGCACAAGCATGTGCCCACAAATATAGGAATGTGTGTCACTGGGAAAAGTAAGAATTACAGTAACACGTAAAATTTCATAATGAATTCAAGAAACATCGAAGCTATTGTGGAAGAATTGTTAACAGAAAAGCTCGACATTACCTTTGCACACCTGATTGCGGATGTAATTAAGAAAGTATCACCATACAAGGCAACTTTATTATAAAGTTAGTTCCTTCTAATATTTATTACAATCTTACTTCATTATTTAAAAAGAAATATTTTTACTGATACATCTTAAACAATATCAACATCATTTAAATCACCAACGATGGCATGAATAAGCAGTATATGGATACAAGTCATGAAATGAATGAAACCTTGTACTCACGTGGAATAGACAATGACTCCCCCTGGGCAAACTAGTTGAACAGCCTGATCAAGCATCCGTTTTTGGTACTTAGCATGGTTCTCCAAGGATACTAATGTTTCCTAGAATTCAAATGACATGTTAAAAGGAAACAAAGTAACAATTGCTACTATTAAATTAGAGATATCAAAAACATATATTGTTCACAACATGACTCTAATTTGAAACTCATCTTATTAGTGCTAGGCAAGGTTCAAAATTTCGGTATCGTGTCAAACTTCAGTCCAACGAAAATAGGAAACGTATAAGATTTCAATAGAAATTCAGTAAAATCACGGAAGTCCATGAAAATAGACAAAAGTTTCGAATTTTGATTCGAAACTCTAGAATAAGCTAAAATAATAATATACATTTAAATATACTTATTTTCACTTTCTAAAACCTACTATATTTAAATACACCATATATGCTTAATACACATTTTCTACATTACAAATTTGAAACAATAAATGGACATCAAATGTATTTTCTTATCTGAGTTTGTCATGTAAATGGGCTAGCCTAAGCCCACTATAGCATCACAAATTAAAAGGAGAAACGCAAACACGTGCTCCCATAAGTTAGCATAAGCCATGTGTTATCTTCTTAGTTGCTAAATTTACAAGCCATGCCCTTTTCTTTTTCATCATGTTGGTGGGGGTAAAACCCTAAATCCATTGCGATTATCATCCTTATGGAGTGGATGCAACATTACTGCATCACCACCCACTATCGGAGAAAAATAACACAACCGGAGAAGAAGACACAAACCACAAAAGAGGAGGAGCCGAGGAGCTACAGCAACACAAATGAAGATAAAGGCTGGAGCAAAACCCACAGGAGAGCACAGCAGCAAGCCAGCAACCACAAAAGGGGAGGAACCAAGGAGGTACTGCATAACACACACAAGAGCACCGACCAGGAGAAAAGACCAAAGAGGAGCTAAGACCGTCGGAGAGCACAGCAGCAGTAGACACAGAACCATCGGACAAACAGTAAGCACAAACAGGAGCTGCACAGCACGCACGAACCAGCAGCAGCCAACATCAGGATGAAGTATCATCCATTTTGGCCTGTTTTCGAGGTAGGCCTAGAAAGACAGAGTTGAACTAGAAGACATCAGTCTGTGGTTGCTGGTGGTGACAAGGAGAAACGGAAGGAGCCTCTCACTCGTGGTAAGTCGGTAACTTGTGGTCTTCACAATGCTTTTGAAGTGTTATCTGATGAAGAGTATCATATGGAATGCTGGAGAAGTGGACAATCAACCCACTATGAGGAGGTTAAAATATCTAATGAAGATGCATTGTCCTTTGGTGGTGGCTATTCTTGAGCCTTTTCTTCCCGTTGATAGAAGTGAAGGCATTAGGGACTAGTTGGGTTTTGATTTTTTTTACTGCTAATGAGGAAGGTGATGCAAAAATATGGGTGTTTTGGAGAATGACTGTTAGGCTGGATGTGGTTGCTTCTGATGCTTAAGCAATTACTGTTTCTATGCATGATAATGTTGAGGACAGTAAGTTTGTTTTTTCCTATGTGTATGCTAGTTGTCATGCGAGAGTTCGTGTTGGTCTGTGGGATCATTTGCAGTCCATCAAACAACTGAATATGAGTATCCCATGGTTTGTGGCTGGTGATTTTAACACATTGCTTTATCCTTCGGAGAAGAAGGGAGGGAGGTTCCCAAGACAACTCCATATGGAGGACTTTAGGGAGTGTTTGTTATCTTGTTCTCTTATTGATGTAGGATATGTGGGTTCTCCTTTCACTTGGTGCAACATTCAACGGGCGTCTGTGAGGATCTCGACAGCAGTAGACACAGCACCATCGGGCAAACAGTTAAGCACAAAAAGGAGCTGCACAGCACGCACGAACCAGCGGCAACCAACAACAGGATGAAGTATCATCCATTTTGGCCTTTTATTCACCTGTGACAACCAATTCGGTTGACTCACCGATATACACACGATACAGGTATAAAATAGCATATTTTCTGGAAATACATCCTAATGTCATGTGACAACTTCTACAACCGTGACATATCGGCGAAATTTTGCCAATACAGTGAAAATTTCGAACAATGGTGCTAGGTAATACATGCCTATGTATACTATGATACTTCTAAGCTAGTGTTTGATATACCCAATTATGAACTTTCTGATTTAAATTTACATCAAGCAATTTCTTTTAAAGTAGCTTAAATAGAAGGGTACAAGGGTTGTTCCTCACAAATGACAATGCCAAGGTTTGAACCTTGGTGGAGGCTTATGAAACCCTAATGCTTAGGCCAACTCCACCATTGGAGTTTGTTTACATCAAGCAGTAAAAGATCAACAAAAAGAGCTGAACCTCGAATGATGAATTTAGCATCAAACATATACTGTGCCAAGGGGATTTTGAAAATCATATACTTGAGATTGCTTTTGCAGCTGATAATTGTGCTATACAATTGCTGCAAATGCAAGAAAAAGGCATGTCCAAGTTCAACGATTTGGAAAGGAAGATAAAGCCGCTGAATTGATTTGCTTCTTCACCAAAAAGGTTGAAAATGCATATGACTGAACCATATGACACGTGGATTTGTAGGCTAAGCTTATCAATTTTTGACACTTCCTTTCAGGTCATTCAACTTGAATGTCTACACATTTATCAAAACCAAGGTTCAAGATCCCATGATCACCAAATCAGAGACTCTTGTATGTAATCATGATCATGACAGTAAAAGGTTTATCGTATCAATGATGGAACAGCACAGGGGATTGTAGGATTTGACAGATAATAAACTAAGAGTTAACATACTACCTTAAGGAAATTGTATTGTACGACAACTTTTTAGAAGTCTTCTTGGAGAGAAAATAACGATGGTAAACACCAAGCAGTATATAGTAACAGAAAGTGATCAGGCCAAGGAACATTATTTGCAATGGCACATGAAACAATAAAACAAAACAAAAAACTGAGTAATGAAAATCTTGACAAAGAAGCTTGTACCTCCCCAGTAAAAAGTCTTGGTCTTAGGCCAAGAGCAGAACAAGGAGCATCTAGAAGTACCCTATCGAAAGTATGAGGAAGAAAGCCCTTTGATTTTTCTACCCGAACACCCACACAATTATTTCTCCCACGTCCATTTCTCACGAGTCGAATATTTTTCATATTACCACCGTTGCTCATGCAAGAACTCTGGTTGGGTCTGGTGTTGTACTCTGGAGAATAATTCCACAAAAAAGAAACTTATTGGCTTGTGGTGATAACTGCCATGTAAACCTCAGTTGATAATAAATCTAAGAACAAATATTAGAGAAAAAGAAGTATAACTTCCATGGCAAAAATTACTTCAAGTAGCAAATATCCAGAAATAAAGAAAAGAGAAAAATAGCAAAATAACACTTTAATCTCAGTAAAACAAGATAAAATTTTATCAGAATAAAACTTGATCTCCATAGCACTTTATCATGTTTTCTTCAAAAACATGATAAGACTTGTTTATGTGGCAAAACAAATTTCTTCAACCTTCAATCCCCAATACAAGCTCTTAAATAACTTAAATCAAGAAAATGCATATGCTATACTAGAAAACCAAATAACTAAATAAGAGTCACAGTTGACATTTTCACTTTAGAATTGGAAGAACCCATAAGCTTATCAATGACTTGCAATCATGGTTCAAAACAATGGTTTCGTGTCGAGCTTTGGTCTTTCCAAAATAGAAAGTGTGTTGGACATTGATGGAAATATCGATAGAAATATGGTAAAACACGACAATCTATAAAAACTTTGATTTTCGATTCGAAACTCTATGATATGTTTTTGGCAATGGTAGAAACTCTATGATATGTTAAAGTGAACAACAATACACATCTCTATGTCTTTAAATTCATAATTTAAACATATAATAAGGAAATATAATGTATATACAAAATAAGGCATTATAGAATATAAAAGGTTAATGAATTAGTGAATAGAATTCATATATTAACATTTTAAGTATCATAATGTAAGTTGTTAATGTAAAGTGCTAAAACAAGAGTTTTGCAAGTTAATTGTTAGAATAAATGGATCTTTACATGAATCTTTGTGTTATCCATTCATTAAGTTTCTTATACGTTAAGTATGCATTATCTTATATATGTATATAACAGATTGTACCTCTTTGTTAACACATAATATAGAATCCTCTTTTTCCCTCAACATGATATCTAGAACTTAGGTTCAAAAACAAAAACCCTAACCCTAACCTACCTCTTCCTTCTCCTTTCTTCCTATTACCGTTACCCAAGCTAGCAACAGCCAGCACCATCCCCAACTGCAGCAACAGTCCAGCCATCGGTCGGCCTCTTCTCTCACTCCGGGTGCCTCCTCTCAAGCCGTCAGTTCTTCCTTTTCCCTCCGGCAACTCCTGCAGCCTTTGCCATCGGTTGGGCATGTGTTTTTAGGCTGCCGTATCCTTCTTTCTGCCTAGATCTATGCTGTATGGGCATATTTGTGGTGTGTAAGTGCCAGGACAGCCCTATCATACAGCCCTATTTGTATGTGCCAGGACAGCCCCAATTCATCCACGTGATCAGATTTGATTCTACCCATTTGTGTACTCCAGCTTTTGTTCTTTGGCCTCCTTTTCATCCTCCAACCCTCAATACATGTGGATTCATCACTTGAGTGATGATTCTGTGAAATTGAATGGTGAAAATTATCTGATTTGGTCAAAATCCTTTCAAGTTTTCCTTAGTGCATATCGGAAAATTCAACATATGACTCATGATCCCCCTGATGTTAAAGATCCATCATATGATAACTGGTTTGCAAATGATTGTGGGGTAATTGTCTCACTCATGAATAGTATGGAAGAGCCAATAGCTCATAGCATCATGATACTTGGTCTAGCGAAGAAAATATAGGATACATTGAAGAATGCTTATGGACATGAGAAGAATATCTTCCATGGCAAAGATTTATGAGCAGATTTTACATTGCAGCAAGGAAATGAGACTGTTTAGGAGCAGAGCCAAGTTTCTGTCTACTCCAAGCTCAATTGGATGAATTGAAGGTTTATTGTGAAGAACTTGCAATAGCCAAGTTTCTGTCTACTCACAAACCAGAAATCGCATCTCAAATCCATGTACAGAGCTTTGGTGGCAACACTACACCTTCGTTGTCGACGACTCACTCCCAAGTACTAGGTATCTCCATTGACGCTCCGACATCATACACATATCAGTCCGTTTTATTCAATAATGGTCGTGGCCATGGACGTGATTCACGAGGACGTGGTGCGAGTCGTGGCAACCGCAAGTGTGAACATTGTGGCCGTACTAATCATGTATTTAAAAAATACTAGGACAAATTCGATAGGCCTACTACTTCTACTACTTCTTCACCATTACTTGGTAGAAATACAACTGATTGGTTTAGTCCTCTATAGCTTCAACTGCTACTCATGCCACTTCATCAGGTATGCCAGTACTGTTTACATCCTTTAGTGGAGGCTAAATTATGGATTAAGGTGTGTCAAAACACATATCCAATTCAAAACAATTATTTTCTTCCTTGTCACCTTTTACTTCTATAGTCCTAATCTTGATAAACTCTTACCACATTCCATGTGAAGTATGTTTGTTGGGTATTCTCAAACCTAAAAAGGATATCGTTGTTTTAATTCAGTGAATAGAAAATATTATGTCTCTGTAGATGTCATATTCTTTGAGGATACTCCATCTTTTCTATTATCTATAACTAATCTATCAATTCCTTTGTCTTCGATTTCTCTTTTTGATGACCAAGTTGGTACATTCACTCCTATTGTTCCTCGCAACAAATCACTACACCCATGTTTGGATCCAAAATAAGTCTCAGAATAAACCTAGAATAAAAATTACTATTCCGTTTGATTGTGTAAAAATCGAAATAAACTCAGAATAGTAATTTCTATTCTGATTTACTTATTCCAAAATAGCTATTCCGCGGGAAAAGTGGAATAAATTAAGTTATTCGGATACATGTATGTATACTACGTATTTATTTTTTGTTTATATATATATATATATATATATGATGTATACATACTTTAAATTAGATATATATCTTAATAATCAAGTTGATTAGTATTAATTTACATTTTTTTACTTATTTCAACACTTATTCTCATACGTATTCCACTTTTCATCCAAACCAGAATATCTTCTTATATACACTTTTTTTTTTTAAAGGAAATCACTTCCAAACTGAATAGCAATACTCTCAGACTACTAATACCACTTTCTACTTATTCCTCCTTTTCTTATTCTACATCCAAAAAGGAACTACAAGTTTACACTAAGCGAAGGCGATGCATGCAAGCTATCCATGAAGGTACTAACCATCCATCCTTAGATGCAAGTTTAAATACTCCTTCCCCTGTTGTTGCTTCTAATCTCAATATTCTCATTGCACATAGGAAAGGTACTCGTTCTACTATTTATCCCTTGTTTACTTTGTTTCATATGATAAACTTTATCTTATGTGTCAGACATTTACTTTGTCGTTGTCTTCTATTTCTATACCCTAGGAGGCAATACATGTACCTTAATGGAGACAAGCAAGAGATGAGAAAATGTTAGCATTACAGTCTCGTGGGATGTGAGACCTTGTTGTTGCACCTCCTGATGCAAAGATAGTGAGTTGTCATTAGGTGTTTACTGTCAAGTACAAATCTGATGGTACTATTGACAGATACAAGACCCGTCTTGTTGCTCGTGAGTTTACACAGACGTATAAAGATCCGTCTTGTTGCTCGTGAGTTTACACAGACGTATGAAGTTGATTACTTTGAGACCTTCTCTTCAATTGCTCATCTCAACTCTATTAGAATTCTATTTTCTCTGACAGTAAATCAAAGAAGACTTTTGCTCAATTAGACGTGAAAAATGCATTACTTTATGGTAACTTGCAAGAACAGGTATATATAGAGTAACCTCCAAGGTATGTTGCTCAAAAAGAGACTTGAGTCTGCAAATTGATGAAAGTTATATATAGTCCTAGGCAAAACCCACATGGATGGTTCACAAAATTTAACAAAGTTATTGTGCACGATTTAAGATGTGTAATGCAAATCACTCAAGATTTGTAAAACAAACACTCAAGGATTGTGTAATTCTAATTGTTTATATGGATGATATATTAGTGATTGGAAGTAATAGTATCGGAATTGAAAAGATCAAAACATTCCTAAAAAAACATTTTGTCACTAAAGACTTGAGTTGTCCTTGGTATTTCTTAGGCATTGAGATTGCCCATGTAAGGGACGAAATTATGTTGTCATAGAAGAAGTACGTACTTGATCTACTACAAAAAACAGGAATGCAAGGTCGCAAACAGGAAAATGCTTCCATGAATCTTAGTCTTGATCTCTAGGATGAATCATCTTACTTAAGACAAGGGCAGGTGCAATTGATTGGTTGAAAAGCTAATATATCTCATTGTGACACAACAAGATATCACATTTGCAGTTGAGTTAATCAGCCAGTTTATGTATAAACCTAGATGGATTCATTAGATAGCTTTCTTGCACATATTGACTTACTTGAAAAGTGCTCTGGGTAGAAGCTTACTCTACAAGTACCATAAATATACTAAAGTTGTTGGATACTAAGTAGATTATGTTAGAGACAAAGGAGATAGAAAGTACACCTCAAGTTATATAGGAGACAATCTAGTCACATGCAAGAACAAAAAGGAAAATGAGAACTATAGCTCATACAGCTTGTGAGATGATGTGTATAATAACTTTTTTTTGATAGAGATTAGATTCCTTTATATGAACCCATGTTCGTGCACTGCAGCAATCAAACTACTATTTATATAGCTAACAATCAAATATTTCATGAGAGAACCAAGCATATCAAAGTAGATTGTCACTTTGTAAGAAATACAACTCTCAACGGACAAATCACAACTCATTATGTATCTTCCTCCACTCAACTTGCAATTGTGCTTATCAAAGGTGTGTCATCTAGTCACTACTAGTCTATATATAACAAGCTGAGTATGGTTGATTTATATGCTCTACTTAAAGGAGAGTGTTAGAATAAATAGATCCTTATATATAGATTAAGTATGAATATTTGGGCTATCCATTTATTAGATTTTTTATAGATTAAGTATGTATTATCCTATATATAGAAGATTGTACCTCTTTCTTAACACATAATATAGAATTCTCTTTTTCCATCAACATTAATAAAACATATTTGAAGTCACAAAATATAGAATTTTTACTTTGTTTCCACCAACAATAACTGATATATCACCAACATGGACTGACATGGCCCGTTATGGGATATTTCTCCAATTATAGTTGAATATCGTGTCAGGAAGTAGGATTTTCCACACGTGTTCGCGAAATTTGGTACTATGCTTGCAATACATCTTAATTTCTCACTCATTGTTGCATAATAGGATAACACTAAGAGAGTTATATAATGGAAATGTAGATTTAAAAAAAGCTAGTTGTGTTAGCCTCTCTACAAGAGGTAAAGCTGTATCCATATGGACCCTCCCTAGTACTCCACATCGGTGAGAGATTTGTGCACTGGGTTCACCCCTTTGCCTTCGTGTGAACTGCATATCAACAATTGGTTTTAGTATAACTAATATGGTGTCAAGTAGGCACCCCACTCAGTCCCATTCTCCTCCAAACGCATTTGTTCCTTTTTTTCCATAGATTTTCCTGGTAGCACGTGTTCTGTCATGTGTTTGTGCATTCCAACCATGTGTTGCCTTTGTGATTTCCTTATCATATCGTGCCTAGGTTTATCAACCTAATAAGGGGTGTTGAATGTGAAAATTCCTGTAGACCTATGTCACCATTTTGGTTTTATTGTAGTGATTAATGTGGAGATACAAAGTGACATGTCTAGACGAGGACTTGTGAGGCAAAATTTCCTACTCCGATTGTATGAAATGCAACAGAAATGCGCTTATTTGAAGCAAGGAGCTAAATTCTTTGAACTAAATCATAACAATCAGACAACCGAAGTTTAAAATATGGTATAGGAAGGAGACATGCCTATTAGTGAAATGCCTCCCTTCAATAAGAATCTGGAAAATGGCACGTCCAACAGAGTTATTCTCATTCATTGGTAAAAAAATGAGATACTCCAATTTCACATTTTGTAATTATGGTGTATAAACAAAGAATGCATCGTCTACGAGTTCCAAATTTGAGAAAATGGCTATTTGTTTCATTCTTTGGCTGTTTACATGAGAGAATCCGTGATAGATACATCAGGTAACTTATCCTAGGTGCTAACTAGTCTTCTATGATCTATGATGGTTTGTTTCTGTGAAAATGTTGGCATCATACTTAGAGGACTAACGAGAGGATGATAATTGATCCTAGAATTGTCAAATTGTTGAAATCCAAAGATCCATCATGGATAAATGGGACAAGGTTCATAATTACAATAGTCATGCGATGCGAGAATAATAGATTAAAACATAGTTCATCAAACTTGAGGAAGAGAAATAACATAATAACATTAGGCCTTTTCCAATATTTGTCAACATTGGTATATTAGCTAATATCATCGAGGTCCTCTCTCAGAATGAAGATAAATTCCTTGTCAAACAAAAATTGAAGAGTGGTAGGAATCTTTTCACTTACCACTTATGTTCAAGGTCGAAGGAAGGATGAAATTTTCCACACTTCCATGCATTTCATCGCTGAGGCCTCCAATTTTTGAATCCTTATTGTTACTACACAAGCTCTCCTGATTAAGGTCCACCGCACAGATATCAGCAGCAGCCTCGATGCTATGAACAGCTTTCAGAGCATCTAGTCTAAAGGCATTTATGCAAGTCAAACCCATCTCAGAAGCCAGATTCAAAATATCCATCACCTGAATATTATACAGCAAATCTTAAAAAAGAAAATAGTTTTTTTAATATCCTAAAAATGAAACTAGATTAATAAATTTAGAATTTATTAATCAATCAAAACAGCCTTAATTTGGACGTATGATGTAGGACACGTGGAATGTGTAGCCTTACTATAAAAAAGTTGATGGATTGATAATGAAACTACAAGTTGTTTGATTTCATTTTTCTTCCTCCTTCCTTTACGTTCTTTTATGTATTCTTCATCATCTTCTTGATGCTCCTCTCTGATCTTCTCATATGCTTGGGGGAATTTATCTAGTCTTATCTAAGCATGGCATCAAATTAATTTCAACACTAATTGATCATGTTCTTTCATACAAGGAATATATGTTATTATTAGTTGCTTCTACCTACACATTACCCTAGCTGGTACATTAGCATCTCAGCTTTTCAGGTGTCGTACAAGGTGCCAGACATGGTTCCTTGCCATCTCAGTTGCATCTAAAATGTTTTATCCATCCTGCTTTGCCCTGTGAAATATTTACAACTTGAAGCAAAGATGATGTTTCAATAATTGCCAAAAATATTTTCCCCTTCTATTAATTATTTTATTTGTTCTATGATGCCTTGTTCCAAGAAGGAACCAGTTCCAACAATGGACCAAATCAAGCTTGTTTCTGGATGAGGCCGAGGGCCAAAGGGCCAAGTAAATATAGGGGCATCACAGATTCACAGGTGCCAAACTATTCAAAGATGTCTGCGGTATTATACTCATCAATACACACATATATGTTATTTTCTGATTATGGATTTATGGTCACAAGTTCGGAGATTATAGAAAGGTTATGGTATGAGTATGAGTATGAGTATGACAGGAGGTTTAGAGAAGAGACTTCGGGTTACTTAATATATCCTATGTGTTAAACTTATTCTTCATGATACTGGCAACTTCAGTTCAAAACAATCCTAAACATGTGCCTTCTGGTGCACACATTTTATTTTTGTGTGTTTTACTCCTCTACAGATAAAGACCATTTCATGGACTGATCAATTACAGTACTGCTTGCAGTGCAGTCCTGTGCACCACCAATAAACTTTATGTGCCCATTGGCTGCCCACTGGCCGCTATTAAATTTTTACATCAAGGAAACATTATACCTTATTGTGCGATCTATCAATAGCAATAATCTTTCCTTTATCCCTCATAAGAATGGCAATTGCCGTTGTTTTGCCCCCTGGAGCAGCACACATGTCCAATATACATTCTCCTTCTTGTGGATCTAAAACAAAAGGCACATCAAAGCATAAAAGTAAGTTGAAATAGAAACATCATAACAATCAACAGCAAGACCAGATAATTAATTACATCTTATTCATTAGAGAGCTTGGTACATCAAGATTGCAGATAGAGGGACACTTCCTCATGGTGATGTATTAAGTAACACAACTTCATGGTGATGGTGATGGTCATGGTCAGAGTGATGTTGATGCCTATGGTCACAAGCATGGTACCAAATGTATACGCGTGTCACCGAAATTTCACCGACACGTGTCTTATTTTCAATTTACCGATACGACTCCGACACGATATCGAAATGGAAGTTTTTGAACAAATGTAAATTTTTTTTACCGTGTTTCCACCGACACAATTCCGACATACCGATATTTTCCCGACACATGTCTGTTTTTCAACTTATCGAAGTCCGACACGAAATCGACATTTAGAACCATGGTCACAAGTCACAACAATGTTGCCGCAGCCACACAGTGCAAAAAAAGTGACAATAACAGCTATTCAGATCCATGATGTGAATGTGGTAGTCAGTTTCAACCATTACCATGAGTTGCAACCAAGGCGGTCTCATCATCATCTTCCTCTTCTTCTTCTTCTTCTTCTTCTTCTTCTTCTTCTATGGTATTTAGTATTTATTTAAGAAATATGCAGGGAAAACAGCTTTCCTAAGAGTTTGAATTATTTTGGCCTAAAAAGACAGCAACAATGGATATACAGAAAAATCGATAGATCTAACAACACAAGAAGAGATTGACAAATTATTAAACATGAAAAGTTAAATGAAGGAGTGAGTAATTATCAGAATCTCTAACAGTTTCGGCAAGATAGAAACATAATATAGGGAAAAAAAGAAATCCTGCCTGCTTACCTAGGACATGAGCAGCAACGATGCTGGGCAAGTTTTGAAGAAATATATCTCCCTCAAGCACATCTGTAAGAAAAATAGTACATGAAATCATACCTCTTGCATAAAAAAAATGAAGGCAGTATACCCAATCTTACATGATACAATAATAGAAATAACCCCGGAATGTTTGTCAGTGGCAAAAAAATTTAAACAAAAGATAAAAAGGAAATACAGTTGTAAAAAGTAAAATTGGAAAGACAATTTAATTATTTCTGTTTTCTGCCGTGAAAATCGTAAGAAATACATTTTCACGTAGTAACTGGCAATCATTGCCATTTCAACAGCACTTATAAAAAGCATTTTACAACTATGAAATCATTGTAAGGCTTCTTGTTTATTTTTCAAATTGATTTGGATTAACCTATCAAAAGCCATAGTTAATCCAGTCTATCATATAGATACCAGAATTATTATGGAGGAACATCACACTGAGAGACGTCTATGTACACCATCGATAAGATTAAGCATGTGTTGTCTCCTCAATATTATGTAAGAAATCAACAAAAAGAATTTTACCGTGTTAGAACCATATTTTAAATAGACTTTTTTTTAGAGGTAAGAGATATTTTATTGGAAACCAAGGTAAAAATACAACTCAAAAGGACTTATCAAGATGATGAGTCCATAGAAAAAACAACATAGCAAAACACAATAACTAAGAGGAAACCACAAAACAAAAATGAAAACCAGAGTCAGGCTAGTAGTAGCCTCTCTAATCAATCACAAACAAAATCATCTGTTGTTGGAGCCATCCAATGCTGGAAACCACTCCATGGCGAAGGTGATAATTCTATCCTGAATGTTCTATGCACTGAGGCTCATATCACAAAACATGCAATATTCATGGAACATTCCTTTCAATAAACTTTCTTTTAGTGGTAAGAGAGATTTTATTGGAAACCAAGGTAAAAATACAACTCAAAAGGACTTATCAAGACGATGAGTTCATAGAAAAAACAATATAGCAAAACACAATAACAAAGAGGAAACCACAAGACAACAAAAAAGAATACCAAAGTCAGGCTCGTAGTAGCCTCTCTAATCAGTCACAAACGAAATCATCTGTCATTGGAACCATCCAATGCTGGAAACCACTCCATGGTGAAGGTGATAATTCTATCCCGAATGTTCTCCGCATTGAGGCTCATATCACGGAACATGCAACATTCCTTTCAATCCATTGCAACCACCATAAAGGATGAGGTAGAGCACACCAAATCCTCTTGCGCCAACCCATCGCCTTTTCCTTCTCCACATCTCCCAAAAGACCTCCAAGGACACAACACAAATCAGATCCAAAGCCGTAGAACCAACCATATACAACCACCACCCATGAAGATAACCACAGTGCCACAGAATGTGAGATAAATCCTCAAAGGCCTCAACACAAAGAGCACAGCTGCTAGCAAAATGGAAACTACATCTCTAAAGAGCTAAATCTGTCAACACCCACCGTGAAAAATCAACCAAACAAAGCACCAAGGCTTACTATTCCAAAATACAGTCTTGGCAACTAACACAAACCCTTGCCCATGTCAGAGTGGAGAAAAGCAATTTCACTGGCAAGTTCCCATCCTTGACCCACTGCAAGAGGCTAGAATCAAGGCAATGAAGACAAACAACTGAAGCCCTTATTTTCCAGCAAAGTAAGTAGAGAAACAAGATCCACAGCTTCCTTGTCAATGAGATCCCTCCTAAATCTCAAAACCCACACAAACTCTACCGTAGATCACATTAAACACTTCCTTACGCTAGCAGATGGCTGTAGAGAGTAAGAACAAATCAAGAAATAGCAGTCGAGCCATGGGTTCTTCCAAAATCTAATCCAATCACCACATCTAATTTTCAACATAATCCCACAACCCAGGACACCCTCCACCTCTAGAATTCCACCTCTAGAATACCACCTATACATGAGACACTCTACTTAGATGATAACCCAACTTACCCATGAAACTACCCATGTATCATTTCCCAAGGATCACTCTCTTCCAAAAAGCCACAGAATCATCACCACTCCTGACGTCACCCCCCACCCAACCTTTAAATTACTTAGAAGTGCAAGATTAAAGGATTGGAGATTCCCCAGCCCTAGTCCCCCCTCCACTCTTGGGTGACAGATTTTGTGTCAAGCAACAAAATGAAACCCTCCCCAAATGATTTTCAACCACCCTTCTAGAGAAAATTCCATTGAATCATTTCCAACTTATTCGCCATAGAAGTTGGGATGTGGAAAATATAGAGGAAATAGATAGACAAATTAGAATGCACATGAGATAAGGGTCACAAGACCCTCAAAGAAGAGAATCTCCCATTTCATCCAGATAGACATCACTCAAACCTATCCACAGTAGGATTTCAATCAAAAGTACATACCCAAGAACTAGACAATAGAAAACCCAAATAACAAATCGGGAAGACTTCAACCTCACAACCTACAAGAGAAACAACTCAAATTAACACCACCCCAACAACAATTAACTTTTTAAAATTGACCTTCAAGCCGGTGATCAACTAAAACACCCCAAAACAAAAGCAATGCCCTTAACTTCCTCATGGGAAGTCCTACAGGACACCAAGGTATCATCCACACATTGGAGCAGTAAAACAACACGATCCCCACAAAAGGCCAAAAGCCCTTGACAAAGCCAACAAACTCAGCCTTAAGACACAAAAAATTAAAAACCTCTGCCACCAACAAAAAAAGAAGTGGTGACAAAGGATCCCTAATGAAGGCCCCTATCACAACCAAAGACTCCCTTGGGGCAATTATTGACCAAAATCGAAAATTTCGCTAAGCTGACACAGTAACCCACCCAATCCTACTACCTGACCCTAAAATCCATACAGGCCAAGGCCTCATCAAGACAATGCCAACTAACACTGTCATATTTTAAATAGACTTTTATCTTCGAAATTTTAGTTGGTGAAACATTAACATATAAAAACTCTTGCGACGCCACAAATTTATGATAAATAAGAATTAATCAGAAGATGCAACAAAAAGCTTGATGATTTTTTTTCACATAGACCATTCACAGCATGGAACTCAAATAATCAATGAATCTGAGGAATGAGTCTTTACCTACATAGACACATAAAGCTCTTACAAAGAAATGGGACATGTGGGAGGATGACTTATTCCTATTACTAGCTTGAAAGGCTAGATTGTCCTTATACACATACGTCCTTGTTGCTTATATATCACCTACTTAATAAACTTAGAAACCTAAGG
This sequence comes from Posidonia australis, assembly GCA_024699735.1. Classification (NCBI taxonomy): domain Eukaryota; kingdom Viridiplantae; phylum Streptophyta; class Magnoliopsida; order Alismatales; family Posidoniaceae; genus Posidonia; species Posidonia australis. The sequence goes on from JAMKQA010062564.1 coordinate 19,096, forward strand.
AAAAGACTTCAAATCACAATTTTGCAAATGGCCAGCAATTTTTATAGGCACAAAAAGAGAGAAACAATATATTATCATTAGGCTCAACAATGTTAGAGTGTCGGTTTTAGTGTGTAATTGATGAGAAGAAAAAAATAACTAAGAAGATAACAATGATTATAATATCCATAGCATGTTTAGCACCATCTTTCTGATAGCAATCAATTAAGCCATTCAATATTACATTAAAATATTAGTATGAAGACAAAGGATTAGATAAATGCACAAATTCAATCTATAAGTGCAACCACATAAAATAGTTTTACAGTTTGATAGAGTTGCTTTGTTATATTCAGGTTTGACAATAATTGCTGAGATGTATTCACACGTACAACTGCAAAAGAAGAATATTATGCACAATCGGGTATTTATTATAGGTGCCATTTAATCCATAAAAGGAATTTTCAAAGAGAAACTTAAGGCCATGTTGGTATGTGGTAATAAACTTGGGAATGGAATGAGATTCGTTCTATTATCTCATTTAATGTGTTTGGGTGTTTATTTTAAGTCATGAATGCTAATCACATGGGAATGAGAATCCAAACACCAGGATTAAAACTTGAGTTTATAAGATGTCCAAACACCCGGAATTAAATTTCCTTCATATGATGGAAATCAATAAATGATTTGTTTCCTTTACAACCCAAGAAGGTAAAAGGATTCCAATCTTGTGTTAGTACAACCAAACAAAAGAAGGAAAACGCAATTCCAATCCATTCTCATAGGAAGTCCATTCCTATGTTAGTCCAATCCAACTACCAAATGCGGCCTAAGTGCTAACTTTGTAAACTATCCAATCAAATTGCAAATAAGACAAAAGGATTACTGTGGAAGGATGAAAGCTGATATACTCTATCTGTTAGTTCCACTACAACTCCTTCGGTTACACGAAACATCCCGGCCCTTGACATCATTGCAGTTCCTTGCCCGATATAGAGACCTTTCCTTTCAACATAATGAGGATCTGCAATGAAGAATTAAAGATTAGTGAAACTTCTTCTAAAATTAGAATTTTAAACGATAACATGGAGTCTATAGATTCAAGAAATTTGATTTATTACATTGTGATTGAAAGTAATTGGATCAATACCTAATGATATGATTGTTCTTTATTGAGATTAGGTTACAAGAGCTTGTAATCACATATGAAGTCCTATCATTTTTTAATGTGCTAATATTCTTAACACTTCCACTAGTGTGTGATCCCTTTTGTATTAAAACTGTTTAGGGTTTTCTTTAAGGCTCTTCATAGCATATTCAAGTTAATTCATCCAACTTAAAACCAATTGACTCTCATTGACAGCACAATGAATTATAAAATTATTAGGAGTTAAATAGTGTTAGGAGGTTATATGATCCTTCTTATATTAAGGTAATTGAATATCCGTTTATTCTACCCTATAAATATGTAATATGTAACCTCATATAATAGATTACTATTCTATTTTTCTCTTTATTTCACATGATACTAGAGTCTAAGAGAAAACCCTAGAGTTCCTCCACCACCACCATCTTCGACGAACTTTTCGACACCTACTAGCCTCTTTGGCCACCTCGTTGGCACCGTTCGACCTCTCCAGACCCTTCCCCTCCGTCGCCAGGCCACCCTGGCCTTTCCTCCCAAGCTGCCAGACTGTCCAGGCCTTTCCATCACGGTTGTCTGACCTTTCAGACCCTTTCGCCGACGTCGACAAGCCTAACAAGCCAGCCCTTTCGTGCTGGCCGACCCTCCAGCTTTCTCCTGCATCATCCTCAAGCCCGTCCAACCCTTCCTCTGCTAGCACCACCCCTTTCAGTCGCCAGTGTCACCTCCTGCCACATCGACCAGGCTGGTGAGCCTATCCAACGACCCTTTTAAGGTCATTCTACCACCGACGATCGTGTTGGTGGCCCCTATCTCTATGTAGTCCATATGACGGACTGTAGATAGCTCTTGCTACTACTACTGAGGGTAGGGGTGCAAACGAATATGGTATATCCGCAAAATATCTGAATCCGTATCCATTTAGGAGCGGATACGGATATGGTTTTTTGAATTTGAGCGGATACGGATATGGTTTTTTGAATTTGAGCAGATACGGATACGGATACGTCTTTTGAATTTTCAACGGATACGGATACAGATATGGATATCCACATATATATATATATACAACTTTTTATATCTTAACATCTAACCATTATATTAAAAAATCTAAACCGCTAGATTTGATCAAAACTATTTAAAATGTTTGAATATAAAAAATCAAGTGATTTTGAAATTCCTAAGTATTAAATTTAACATGTACTTGTTATAGTTTATACAGAACCTTTGAATTTGATATGAATAGATCTATATGTTATAAGTTTATAAATGATATAGATTTGGTGTGTATTTAATCTAGATGATATATATTAAGATATATGGATTACATTTTAGTTTTGAAACTTATAACTTAGAGATCTAGTGATTATTGCTTTAAAACCGTTGAATTTGTACATGAATAGATATGTATATTAAAAGTTTTTAAATGATGTAGATTTTGACATGTATTTAATCCAAATGAAGTAGATTAAGATCCATGGATTACATTTTGATTTCATCAAATTATTTATCTACTTTACAAGGATTTTACTTTGTCACTTATAAAATTTACTAACTTTAATTAACAAAATATGTTGTAAAATATAATAGTTTTTTATTAATCATTAATTAATTATACATCCATAATGATGGAATATTAAAATTTGGATTCATAACTTCATTTTTTTTAGAAAAGGTAAGTCTAACCTATCATTATGTCTAATTTATTTTGTTTTTGATATATATTATTTTTATTTCATATATACTAAATAACTTAAAATATATAATTATATGAAAATATTGTTAATTGTTTGATTAATTATGTAATGTGTATATTACCATATCCGTTTTTATATC
>JAMKQA010062565.1:0-15046 GCA_024699735.1 Posidonia australis
TCCAGCCTTCCCATTTGCATCCCATGCATTCATCCTTTTGTGGTTTTCCTCGTCTTTCCCTTAAAAGACTAGGTGGCGACTCCCTTTTCTTTTCTTTTGTCCTTGCGCCTTCGCCGTCTCGACATGGCTGTGGTCTCCTCCCCACCCCTCCTCCCTCGGGTCGGGCACGGTCACAAATAGTCTACTGGGTGGGTCCCCTAACTTGCCACGCTCCTGCCTCTTTGGGCTAGTAGCCCTAACTACTCGGTTGACAACCATCATACTATCTACAACCGGTTGGCAAACCCAATGGTCTTGCCATGCCCTACGTTTAACATCCCATAGGCTGGTAGCCTAAAATACCCAGTGGACAACTGCCATATTGTCCAGAGTCGGTTGATAATCGTCAAATTGTCCAATGTCTCGGCTGGCAAGACAAATTGACTTGCCATGTCCCTCTTCTCCTTGGGCTAATAATCCTAACTATCTGATGATAAATCCATCAACTTATCATGCCCCTTCTGTTGATTAGCAAGTCCTCTAGTCTTGTCTAATGCCCATCTTTACATAAGTGTGACAACTCCTCATGCCCTTTACAAGCTGATTAGTCATCAACTTGTCATCCAGCATCACAATGCATCATTAGTTAGGATGCATCATTCGCATCATCAATCATTCATCAACATATATGCATCATCATAGGCAATTGCTCTGTCCATCCCTTGATACCGAAGGCATGTTGGCTATCCTTTGGTATCATGTTCTTCTTTTGCTTGGGCTGATAACCCTAACTATCTGGTAATGAGTCTGTCAACTTATCATGCCCCTTCACTGGTTGGTGGGCCCATCAGTCTTGTCTGGTGTCCCTCATTGTGCAAGTTTCATGTTCTATCATGCCCCTCTCCAAGCTGATTAGCCCTGAACTTATCACCCAACATTTCGTAGCATGCCATCGTAGTTCATCACATTCCACTACATATCACTGCATACCCCTACATAAGCATTACATGTCATCGTATCTCATTGCATTCCACTACATATCATTACATGTTATTACATAGGCATTAAATCTTGTTGCACCGCAATGCATAAGCATTGTGTCAGCACTACATTAGCATTCCCATTAATGTTGTAACATTATACCCAACCTTGATCTCACATCGCATGCTAGGTGTGTCACCCATAGCCTTGCATGCCAGCATCACATCCTCGACATTCCCTACTCAACATGGCATCCTTAGCATTGTGAGCCCGACATCGCATAATCATCACTCAAGTTGCACGCATTTCATCTACATCATTGCATTAGCACTGCATACTTAGCATTTGCATTAGCATCGCGTAAAGTTGTGCATATCCCTAGTGGAGCTCAACGCATGCCTACATCAACCCTTAACATACTTTATCTACATCATCCGCATGCATCAGCATGCGTTGTTCACATTTACATCCTAGCATTGCATTTGCCTTGGCTTTCACGTGTAAGCATTGTTTTCGCATTCATGATTTTAGCGTTGTTTTCACACCTACATTCACATTTCGGTAATGCGTCATAACTTTTGATGCATCTGCCGAATATGTGACTTAACACCAATAGCAAACACCACACTCCTATAGGCTTCAAAGTGTGTTTGTCAACCCTGAGCTTCGGTCTTAGATTCCTTGACTTTGCTTAAGGAGAGGTATTCGTAGACACCACGAATTTTGCAGCCACTTATCAACAAATCCCTCCAAAAGAGTTTACTTCGGCTACGATGAGGCATTCTCAACACTAGAACCTATCCTAAAACACACCCACCCAACCTAAGCCTTAACCAAACCACCAACCCAAGCCCATTCATGGTCTAAATGCTCAGTGGAATGGGCTAAGAATCATGCAAATAGGATCTGTAATAGGTCGGCCACCTGTACCACCAGTGGATTTTCCTCACGGGCTTCCACTGTTGTAGCATTTGACTACCGCGGACGCCCTGTGCCACTAGCGATAGCCAAAGGGTAAAGTTGTCCTTTCACCAAAGGGAACACTTGACTCTTGCTTCTCGTTGCCCGGCATGGATCTAGGTATGAACCACCTTGTATCAAGACCATGACACCCTTTGTAAGCACCCCATATGCTTGTAGTGGGGCCTTAAACCAGAAAACTAACCTAAATCACATTCAAAATTCAAAAACCTAGTTCAAAATCCTAAACCAAACTCTAAACCCTAAAAAATCCTAAACCCTAAGTTAAACCCAAATCCAAACCCTAAAAATCCCTAAACCCTAGGTTAAACCCTAATCCAAACCCTAAGAAACCCTAAACCCTAGGTTAAACCCTAATCCAAAATCCAAAACCCTAAACCCTAGGTTAAATCCTAATCCAAACCCTAACAACCTAACCACTTCCCACCTTCATCATAACCACCTATAACAACCTCTAACCACCTAAACAAACCCTAACTACTTCCCACCTTCATCATAACCACCTATAACAACCTTTAACCACCTAAACAAACCCTAACTACTTCCCACCTTCATTATAACAACTTTCAACAACATCTAACTAACCATAACAATCTACTATAACAACCCTAGCCAATGCAAGCCTATAAATACCTCCCATTTGCAAGAGAAGAAAAGGATTGAAAAAAAGGAGAGAAAAGAGGATGGAAAATTTGTGAGGAGAGCCCCAAAGATTTTTCCTCCCAACCAGAGCAACCAGAGGGGTCCAGGAGCAAAGATGAAACTCGTGGAGGAGAAAAATCTGAGTTTCAAGTCATCTCCAACAAGCTCTAGCGACCTCCAGCGAGCTTCGACGGCCAACACCTCTGTCCTCTCAAGTATGCCATCCACTGACCCCAATTTATGTCAGAAATAATCTCCTAGGTCTCCCTTTTCCTTCTCCAGTCGATTCTAATAGAGCCAGAGGTCTTCCCTGGCTGGAATCGTGGCTTCAAGCGTCACCAGAGTTATTCTCCGGTAACAAAGGTGGGGGCACAAATCTAGTGGTTGATTCGTGCCCCAGGATGCTCGAACCTCTCCCCTTGGTCTTCCTCCTACTTCTCCGACCCTTGGCGTACCATTTCGAGCCTCAGTCCAACCTTCAGAAGCAGCACGTCGTCAACGCAGTTCCTTCATCGTCGCTGGGGAAGACAATGCACAATGAAACGCAACAGGACGCTCCACTCTTCGCAATGCTGCTCCGACCCCCAGGAAATGACCTTTGACGCTCCACCAACACTTTTGAGGCTCTAGTGTCGCAAATTGAGCTCTAGTTCTCCCCTGCAACCGCCGCCGCCGGCACACCGTCGAAGCTTGATCGGGGAACAAGCTCGTGCACCCATTCTTGCTGCTGGATGAGGGGAAATCATCCCGTCGCTCTCCCGAACTTCCTGGACCCCAGAGCTGCTGATTCGTCGCCTCCAAAGCCTCCTCCTTCCACGACGTCGTCGCTGGGGATGCGTCGACGGCGAGGGAAACAGGAAGACGATTCCAGCCGTCGGACCTTCGATCCAAACCGATGGATCTTTCCCTCTTCTTCTTCCCTTGCTAACAGTGGAGCCTGATGTGTGATCAGGCGTCGGGATGCCCCTCTGGGGCATCCCAAGCAGTCGTCGATGGCACGGTCATCTCTTTTTTTTCTTTTAAAAAATATAAAAAATAATTTTCTTTGGAATAAACTTCTGTTCTTATATTTTTCTTACATTTAGGTCCTTATTTCTTACATTCAGATCCTTTTCTATTACAATTAGGTCCTTGAGTAGTTTTTTTTTAAATAATATCTACTTTGAATATTGCAATGTGCCCCCTGAGCTTGCTTATTAATGTTTTCAATGCTTTAAAATTTGATATAAAACCTCTGAGTTTCTTTTCATGCATTTAAGTCCAGCATTTTTGCATAAGAAACCCTAAACTTTACCAAACTGTTCTGAATGCATGTTTTTCTGTCAAAATTGCTAGTTAAACCCTGAGAATTCAAATATTTGTTCAAATGTGACCTGAATTGCATTTTAGCCCCTGAATTTTACTGATTTCTCACTGAATACATGTTTTCTGGGATAAATTTGCATGTCAATCGTTGAAACTTTCGATTTTCAAATATGAACTCTTTTTCTTGCACTTTTAATCCTAAATTTCTACAGAATTGCATTAAATGCATGTTTTATTGGCCGAATTGCATATTGAACCGTTGGAATCTTGAATTTGACCAAAAATACACTGTTTTGCACATTTGACCCCTAGTTCCTTCAAAATTACATAAAGTGTGTTTTCCTATGTATTTTTGATGATTTAGCTTTAGAATTTCCGTTTTCATTTATAATTTGGGAATTTTGCACAAAAGCCCCTGGAATTTACACTTTTTACTCTCACATGCATCTTGTACATTTCGTTGTTATTTTTGATGCATATTTTCTCATGTCTTCTTTCTTGCATTATGTACACATTTCTGACTTGTCTCAAACTCGTTTTTCACATCATTTCCCGATTTTCTTCTGACTTTTAAGATTTTGATTTGATTTGGCTTTCCATTGCCCGAGGGCGTACATTAACAGGCTTGATAATGCCGACATTGACCCAAAAGAGGATTATTTTCCCCAATTTGATTTTCTCAGATTTCTTCAGGTTTCCGCAGATTTGCGTGACGTTTTCTGAGTATTCTCTATTTTCACGATTTTCTTCATCGCCCACAGGCATATAGTAGAGCAGCATTTTATATGCCTACATTGTCCCTTGAATTATCCTTTCTTTTCTTTTATTTATTTCTTTTCTTTGATTTCATCTTAAGCATGTGCATTCAGAATAGGCAAGCATACACATAATAGACCATTAGCAAGCAGGAAACCTAAAAAGATCGAATTCTTCAGGTGCATGGGGGTGCTAACCCCTTCCCATGCGTAACAAGAATCCTTACCCTTTCTCTAGCCCGCATTGATTTGTGCACTACATCCATAAGGCACAGAGCATACATGTTTACTTCACCTAGATTTCTTTTTTGGTTATCCTTTGTCTTTGGTTTTCTTCGTCTTTCCATTAAAAGACTAGGTGGCAACTCCTTTCCTTATCCTTTTCTTATCTTTCCTTGGTGTTTCCGAGTCTAGTCTTTTTCTCTGGATTCACCATCTTCGCCATGACCATATCGAGGCTCCTAGTGTGCTTCCACACACCGTAGGAGAGCCATGTAGGGTTCCACCGGCATGGTCACACCCTCCATGACAATTTAAATTCCCATCGTGTCCCCATGATTAAATCTCAGCCAATCAACCTTGTCGACTTTATTAGTCTTATCTTGATTTTGATGATAACAAAAGACTAATGTGCTTTATGAGAATATTTCATAGTTCATATTTGCAAAGAAGATCATTGAAGGACTCAAAAGATTCAAGCATAAAAAGGAAGATATTTGAAGAAGACAAAGACTTATGTGCCACCAAGAAGAACTCAAGATGATGATATAAGAAAAAAATGAAAAGTTTTATTTGTAATTGTTTTTGATGTAATTTTATATTTATTTATGTATTCCTAGGAACTTGTAATTATCTCCCAAATATCCCCATAGAGCCATAAGAAAATTGTCTTAGCCCCAACACCAACCATTCATTGAAAAACATTCATTATAGGACTAAGGACATTTTCAACATACCGAATTTCCTCGATATATCGAAATATGTGCAATTTAGAAAAACCAGTACAGAAACCCAGAACAGCATACCGAAATTCACCGGCATATCGAATCAAAGGTTTTCGACATAACGAATTATTTTCGGTATACCGAAGTGCTCGACCGTTGCAAATTTCGATCAACCGTTTTGATTTCAGCATACCAAATCAGTAGCCGTTAGTGAACGTTAGAGAGACGTTAGACACATTCTTATACCCATGTTTTCCTATAAATAGGTCCCCATTCTTCACCTATAGAGTAACCAATACTTCCTACACTTACCATAGAGCTCCAAGCAACATTATTTTCAAGCACTCCATTCCTACTTTGTTAGAAAAACTCCCACGGCAAGAGAGCTCCATTTCCATCCATCCACTTAGCCAAATTGAGTTTGGGAGAATGTAGAAAAAGAGTTGTAAAATCTAAGTGTAAAAGTTCTTCTCCGGATTATGAGAAGGAAGCCCCAGTTTTTGCGGAGCTTGGCGAGGAATCGTCAAGGGTGTACGACACGATCTTGGCCCAGAACAAGATCAGGTTTAAGGTAACTCTCGAGGGGTTTTCTTGGGGAGTGGACTAGGCCAAGGAGGCTGAACCACTATAAAATATTATATTCTTATTCATTGTCTCTCATCCCTTTTCTTTGTATGCTTTAGTTTAATATTCAAATCATTGTTATATTCCATTTACTGGTTATTTCCTTAAAATCGTAAAACAAGTATTTAATTTACAAAATATTCATTAAATCACTATTCACCCTCTAGTGAAGCCTAAGAATCCTAACAAACCTAAGATTTGTTATCAATCTACGTCCCAAATTCACTCCAACTACCTACAAATACACCTCCACCTCGTCCATGATGAGGCTACTCCTACATGCCTACCTCTTGGCTTTCAAATGCCCAATACTTGGCTCTCGAATGCCCACTATTAGCCTCCTTGGTTGCTAGAGAAAGCCAACCACTTGGCCTCCCAATGTTCACCACTCCACCGGCCATTAGAAGCCAACCCAATTCCTTGTCCGACCATTAGAAGCCAATACTCTCTACTACTATCCACCACTAACACCCATAGCCATCCCAACTCTGTTGACAAACATCCTTGCCTCCTTTGTCGTCACCTGAGTAACTACACTCGGAGAACACTATCAACAAGAGGAGAGACAAGCCACAGTAGCATAGGTAAGTTCCAATCTCCAAGCACCTCGTGAACCTTTCCTGTTTGTTCTTTAGCTTCCTGGACATGTATGTTTACCACTTTGCTTGCATGTTGTCGCTACATTTTTGCATCCTCATTCATTTGCATGCACCAACGATGGGTTTCATGCCCATGTGAGACCAATAGTCTTTGAACACGAGGTGCAACCCATCCTGACAAGTCTCCTCCTTCCCTCAGACCAACAAGATGCTCCAGAGAGGCTTCCTGTACTCATGGCCTTCCCTATGGATAACTGAGCCTAGGAACATCGACAAGCTCGATGGGAGGTGAAAAGGTACATCAAACAACATCTGCATTGCATCCTCCTCATACATTTCCATCTTCTCTTGCTTCCTCCACTCTCAGATAGCACCCCATGGCTCACCAAAGCTCATGGCCGGATTCTATGGCCATGAGAGATGGTGAGGACCAATGACACATAAGGGAGGTCGAGAGGAGCACTCATGCATCCATTGTTCCTATTTGACCCTTAAATACACTCATCATACTTCATAACTGCTTCCTTAGTGTTTATTTACATGCTTGCATCGTATGTATCATCGTCGTGCAATGAAAAGATCGTTACTGTGTTCAACAAAACTGGATTGCATATTATACTCACGAATAGAACTCTCAACCAAGACTCGCTGCCAAGTACCACAGCCTAGTACTGTGGATTGTTGGGTCCAGAGCATCCAGCAAATCAGAGCACATCCTTGTATGCCTTATGTGTTTTGATTCTGATTTTCTTGCATCTAGATTTTATTCTCTATATGTTTTCTCACTTATCATGGCATCAAGCATCCATTCATCTAAGTATATCTTAAAAAGCATGCATCCATTTGCAAGGCATCGCGTCACTGTCACAAGGCATACACTATTCGAAATTCAATTACCTACATAGGCACACAAGCGAGCAATCAGTCAAGAAAAAATGAATTATTGGATGTATGAAAGTGTCTAACACCTTCTTCATACGTAACACTAGTTCTTACTTTTTCTCTAGCCTGCAATGACTAATGTATCGCATCCATTTAGTACGGAACATTATTTTCAAATCTATGTCGTTTTCAACTTAATTTCATTGCACGATTTTCCTCAACTTCTATATTTAAATAAACTAAGTGGCGACTTTGTTTTCCTAATCCTTCTTTATTTTTCTTTGGTGTTTTTGAGTTGAGCCTGCTGTGACATTATCGATTCGTGTGTTCGACCCTCTACACCATTGCACTAGCAATCACCAGCATGGTCGTACTATCCTCTATCTCAAACTCCACAGTGAACTCTTCACTAGTCGCCATGTTCACCTTGATATTAAGAGCACCTCTCTGAATGACATACAAAAATGCACATCAAAATAAGTCAATATAAGCGAAACAACTAATTTAAACATATGTATACCTCGAGAGTCGCCAGCCATCTCCTCTTATATTCAAAGCCCTACAGAAAATATAGATGTACGTCAGAATACAGCGTAATTATTTAACAAAAGCATAATATGAAATAATGGGACTTCAACTTACCTTGGCCCAATCTGCATCGAACCCCAACCTCCACTAATTTTCCCTGAGCTCCTTGCCAAAGAGATGTGGCTTCCCAACTCACTCAAACCCCCTTAGATACTTCCTGTAATCGACCTTACGGAGGGTGTATCTGCTCCAATGAGCACAAGCATCAACAGTAGTAGCCTTTGCCGTCATGTAAGACGAAGCCTTGGACTTCATATCCTTTGGAGGGGGAGCAGGAATGCAAAACACATCCACAAACTAGTGGCAAACATGCCCCAAAAGGTAGTACGCTGATCATTTTCAAGTAATAGAACTTGACCTACTTTCTTCTCAGCTCCTAGGTAGAGTTCAGAGGAGCCCAATCTAAGCCCTTGTAGTGCTCAAAGGGCCCCAATCTAACCAATAGCTAGAACAACAAACAAAGCATTAGAAAAATTCTTTATCATGGCATATTTTGCAGTAAATGGAAAGTTGATAGAAGACTTATATGCTCGAGGCTCAAGAGGTCCAAAAGATAATGATAGGCCTCATAGCTATACACTGTAGAGGTCACCTAGTGGTCAAGCTCACACCACTGTCAAGGAAGAGGTAGTAGCTTGGGGCACAAGTGGTAGAAGTAGTGGCCCAGCTCAACATGCTCCATAGCCCAATACTGTCACCTCAAAATCTTTTTGGAAAATCATTTCAAAATTTATGCCTCTTTTTGGAAAATTATTTCAAAAGATATGAAGTCCATAGCACAGCACTGCCAATTCGAAACCTTTACAAAACTTATGTATTTCTTTCCAAATCTATTTTGAAAAATTAGTTCAAAAACCAACTCAAAACATCGCCAAACATCTCAAAGCCTAATCGAAGCCTTCTACAAAGAAACTCGAGCATATCTCTCCCAAAACCAACACTTAAACGCTATGAAATCCTCATGCATCACAATCAAAAAAATAAACCACAACAAAACTCTGAGTAATTCATCATAAAGCCACATAAAACATACATTATAAATAACTCGACAAATCATAAAACACCAAATCCACATATAAAGGTTTTCCCACTAAAAAAACCCACCATATGTTGCCCTTGGTTACCACAAACCAGATTCCCAACATGGAATCACAAAAACACTAGATTCTTACATGGAATCCCAAGGCACAATCATAACTACTATGCACAAAATTAAATAAATGAAGGGATCTCGGGATAAGACGTAAACCTTTCATTGAAGCTTAATCAACACACTCACTGTAGACACCCTAATTTTGTATTCATGTGTTAGTAGATTCCTCCAAAAGGACGTGCTCTAGTCATGGTAGATCTAACTAGCTCCCCCAAACTAACCCATTATCCCAAACCCATCCAACACCATAAACCCATTCAAAATCCCAAGCCTTGATCACCCTAAACCAGCCTGGTGGTCCAACACTCAAGGACATAGGCCCAAGATCCAACAAACAGACTCTACGATAGGTCTAGCTCAACATAGTCGTGCATATCACAGGTGTATGTCATCGATGCAATTTGAATGTACGAAAACCTAGCGTACATGGCCATATCAGATTCATTTCTATCGAGGATTGAGTTGTCCATTTACCCATGGAACACCCAATTCTTGCTTCTCTTCGGCTCACATGGATCAAGGCATGTACCCTGGTGTGTTTGGACCATCATGCCTTTAATCCCAAGTTTATATCCAAATCCAATCCTTTTATTTGAATCCCAACCAATCATCCTGTAGACACCCCGATTTTGAGACTACTTATCAACAAACTCTTCTAGAAAAGCTTACTCCAGTTGAGATGAGGCACTACTTAGATCCACAAACCTCCCAACATGTCAAACCCATCCAACACCTCAAACCTACCCTAAACCACCAACTTTAGACATTTAGAACCTAATTGGTGGTCAAGCACTCAAGAAATAGGCCCAGGATCCAGCAAATAGGTCCTACAATAAGCCCAATGCATCTCACTAGCACGATTAATTGGCATGGCTTAGTGGCACGTCTTCTATGCGTGAAAGACTAGCGTGCAATGCCTTGTGTCAAAATTCTATTGCAAAGGATTAATTTGTTTGTTCACCTTTGGACCATCAATTCCTTGCTTCTCATTGGTTGTTATGGATCTAAAGGTGTACCTTGACATGTCTTGACCATCGTGCCCCTCATCCAAAATTAAAATTCCAATCCAATCCATTTATTCACATCCAAACCATTGATTCAAAAATCCATTATTAATCCACTGCACTCATGCATGCAAGCCTCCTATAAATCAACCCCCACCTCGTCCATGATGAGGTTGCCTTGGATGCCCATTGCCTTACCCCTTGCTCCCATAGAAGCCAATGCCCACTACATCACTGCATGGCCACTGGAAGCCAACACACTCCTCCACCTCTGGCCACCCACGCCTTATCCAACCACCACACAGTGTTGCATCGATGAACAACTCAAACCTCGTACTACCTACAAACACAGCAAGCACACAGGAGCACCACCGCACAACACTGACCAAGCCTTGCCTCTACCTCTGCCACAACTAGAAATGACGACTTGAAGAACATCATCATAATCAGACGTCAGGAGGGACAAACACACGTCAACACAGGTAGGCACCCTCATCTTAGCTTAATTATCTTCCCCTCTAGCTCTGTGATGCTTCCTTGACGTGGATTTGCTTGTGTTTTGTCTATATTTCCTTCATTTTACATCCCCTATTTCCGACAATAGGGTCGTCACCCATGTGAAGCCGACAATTAATGAACACAACGTGTGGCCTATCCCCATGTGTGCATTCTCCTCTTGACTCCTCCTTGATGCTTAAAATGCATTCATAACCTTGGAGTTTTCCACCTTCGACTAATTGTTCACCGACAATAAGGAAGCACATGCATCACAATGGGTGTGTCTTGGGTGTTGATTATGTTTGCATTTTGATTTTAATTGCTTCATTCGTGTTTTTCCAACATCGTGTACGTTGCTATAGCATGTTTGCATCATTTCGTGATTGAATCGGCCTTTGTTTCCTTTGTTTCCGAGCAATGAAGCTTACAATCTGGATTTGAAACACTTGGGTGCAATCCACTAGTGTATAGATCTGACGTATAGATCTAACATGATTTACCAAGGTGAAATTGCTAGGCTCAGAATCCAAACAACCAAGTAGAGCTACTTCCACCATTTTCCTCATGTGATCCCAGTTTCTTGCATCCTAGTCTATTTACTATGCATGTTTTACTCACATTTGGCATAGCATCAAGCATTCATCTCTAAGCATACACTATGGAGCATGCATTCACGCAAGGCATTATAGTCTTGCATTATGCAGCATTCACATGCCAATATAGCCACACATACAAGCGAATCAAGCCTTGAAAGACTGACTTGTTGGACATGCGGGGGTGCCGAACACCTTCCCCATGCATAACAAGAGTCCTTACCCTTTCTTTGGTCGTAATATCCAATGTGTTGCATCCATTGACATAGAGCATCATGCTTTAACTTGTTTTGCTCTATCACTTGCATACTTATACCTTGCACTATTTTCCTCATCTTCCATATTTAATAAATTAAGTGGCAACTCCATTTCCTTATCCTTTCTTTCTTGTTTTTGCCTCAGTGTTTTCGAGTCAAGATCCTCCTTGAATGCACCACATCGCCATGGCCCTATTGATGTGTGTACAGCTTCAGTCATGTGCACCTCGCCCGTCGCCAACATGGTCACATATCCAAAGACAGTTAGCAAGCTACCACTCCCATGCATCCTGCACTTTTGTTTAACAATGCCACCATCTACATAGAAGCCCTCTTGGCTCAACACTCCAGCTCTCGTGCTCTCTCACAACATCTAGCATTAGCCTTAGCACCCAACACCATCCATAGCCAAGCACCTTCTCCACCTCCTCCATCCAAGCTTTCCCTAAGCAAGATTGAGAGTGAGAGCAGCCCATCGTGACCAAGCATAGCCTTGTCTCCTATGCCACATTCAATTCCAACCGCCATGCCAGAGGAACCACTATGAGTCATCGTTGGTGAGAGAGCACATCCTAAGCCTCATCAAAGGTAGGTGTAGCATTCTGAAGCATAATTGAATTATCCTCTTAGCCTCTTTTTTGTTATTTGGCAGGTTAATTGTTCTTTGATCAGGACCCACACATTAGGCTATTCACTATTCATTGAATGTAAAAGCTGGACAAGAATTTTATCCATGGGCATTTCAACTGCTCTTTGGGTTAAAGTGTACAGCAGAACACCTGTTAACTGATCTTTGATTAAGAGCTAATGATTGATAGAGTCAACAGCATGACCATGGACTCCATGTAGTAATTCAAAATTTTGTAAATACAACTAGGAGAATGTCCTATGGTAACACAGCTAAATACAGAATCTTCAAAACATCATGGTTGAGCAAGTAGTAAAGTAGAACATAACCTAGACATACGAGTCGGAGGCAGACTACAATCCCAATCAACGGTCGATACAAGTCACCACAATTCCTGTTGTCTTCCGAGTACAATTCAGGACGACAGTTGGATATACATACTTCCAGTCACCAGGTGAATGTTTCACTTGCTTCGATTAGTGACAGTCTCAATTACACTAATGGTTCAAGATACATCTATAGTTACAGTCTGGTATCCAAGACTCCATACCTTCGAGTGATGTCCAGCCAATTCGATACTAAAGGCATGTCAGATGCTCTTTGGTCAAAAGTCACATATCAATCGCTTGACAGAACACCAACATATTGTGTAAAATTCCATACCTTCGACAGTTATTGTAATTTTCCCATATAAAAAGTGTTTCAGAAAACTTCAGGGAACTAAATGTAAAATTCCAAGACCTAAATGTAATAAAAACATGATTTTATTGATCACCAGTGCCATTTTGAAAACATTCAGGGGTCATAGTGCAATTTTCACATGGAAAAACTTGTTTCAAAAAATTCAGGGACTTAAATGTAAATTTTTTGGACTTAAAAGTAATAAAAACTTGCATCAATATGCTAAGAATTACAAGATGAACTCTTCAGGGGGCTAAATGCAAAATTCACATATAAAATAAAGAATAAAAACTATTTTAAAACTATATGGACTAAAATGCAAATGTCTGGACCCACATGCAATAAAAAAGGACTGAAATGTAATAAATAAAGGACCAAATTGTAAATATTAAAAACTAATGTGAATGGGCCATAAATGGCCCATTCGAAGATCGCTGGAGATCGCTGGCGCTCTACCGCCGGCGATCTTTTCCAGCAACCTTCTAGAGGCTTCGTCGGGGCTCGAAAGACTGTAGGAAGAGCAGGGGACCATCGTGGTGGCACGGCGAGGCTCCGGGAGGCGACGGCGAGGCTCCGGGAGGTCTAAAACGTCGTCCCCACCTCGAGCTTTGGTGAGGGGATCGACAACAATGGCTGGAGCAGCACGGGGGCTCTGGCAGGCAATGGCGCTACTCGGTGGACTCATGGCGATGCGGGGAGTCTTCCTGGATCGTTGGTGCAGAGCGACGCGGACACGTGCATGCGGGGGGACTCTCGACGGTGTGCAGCGGCGACTGCAAGAGCGGCGACAGCACGGTGGCGCGGGTGGTCTGCTGCGCTTTTCCCGAGAGGGGGACACAGAGGAGGAGAGGATAGGAGGAGAGAGGGGAGAAGAGGAAGAGAGGGAAAGGGCCCTCCTGTGGTCCTTGCCCGCGGTCCGCCGGTGGTGGTGAACCCACCACCGGAGGTAGTGCAGCGGCGAGGGATTAGAGGGCTCAACGTTGTGGCCCGATTCTGAGCCCCCTGGAAGATCTAAAGGTGACAATTGAACTGAGATAGAAGGTGAAGAGGAGTACCTGATGGCGGGATGCCTTCTCCGGCGCTCTGGGTCGACGGTAAGGACTCTAGTGGCTCTGGTTTGCCCACCGACAGTGGTTGGCTTTGGGAAAATAGGATGGGAAGCTCCGATTGGACTATGGGCTCGCTGGAAGGGGAGGTTCGAAGGTTTAAAGAGGGTCTTAAAACTCTTTGGAAAAGCTCTGGCCAAAAGGTTCTTTTTTTTCTGTCGACGGCGAGGCCATTTATACTCCGGCGAGGCGATTCTCTGCCGTTGATCCTCCTCTCCTCAACCCATCAGTGTCGTTGGATCGGGCGTGAGTTGGAGGAGGTTGGCCAAATATCTCGGAAGTGGAGATCTGTCCTAGATTTCTCGGAATTGCTCGCCAGAGTTCTCCGGAAAAATAGGGTCGCTGGAATTATTTTTGACATTTGTATAGTTTGAAATTGAATTCTTGAATGAACAGTAATGGGCTTAACAAGCTTGGGATTTTGTGATTTTTATTTTGATTTTTGTTTTGATTTTATTTTGGATTTTCTTGGACTTTTTAGGGTTTTAATTTTTGGATTTTAATTGGGCTTTATGGGTTTAATTTAATTTCTTAATTTTGTGATTTAAGGTTTAATTATGGTTTTAATTGGTTTATCTTTGATTTTTTTTATGAATTTTTAAGGATTTTTTAGAGTTTTGGTTTTAAGCCTTTAATTTGGGTTTTGAATTTTATTTTAGACTTTTTTTTATGTTTTTATGATTTTAATTAGGTTTGCGATTAAGGTTTAATTAGTTGATTTTTAATTAATTATTTTGGGAATTTTTAAGGATTTTAGGATTTTAATTTTAGGTTTTTAATCAGAATTTTGTGAGTTAAATGTGATTATTAATTTTGGATTTTAGGGTTTTATTTAATTGATTTGAA
>JAMKQA010062566.1:0-22241 GCA_024699735.1 Posidonia australis
GCTTGAAAGATTGGTACGATGCAGTTGATCGTTTTCAAGGTTTGACCTTAAAGTCTGACTCAGAAGAAGACGATGAAGCGACATCAACTTCTACAGACTCTCCAATAGAATAAATCTTTATGTAAATAAATGTAAAACAAATATTGTAAATATCTTTTGTATTTTTTATGTAAACATGTAATACTTTTTTTGTATTTGACAAAAAAAAAAAAATAATAAATTATTTTTTTTAAAAATTTTAAATTATTTTTTTTTGGCCCTAATGGGCCGGCCCGGCCCGCGACCGGGCCATGGGCCGTGCCGGGCCCACACATCCGTGATGCCGGGTCGACCCGACTCGGCCCGTTTTCCATGTCTGGGTGATAGTAGTTTATTAGCAACCGGAAAAAACCCAAAAGACACATGCAACTCTGGTTTTTTAGTTTATTTTGAGAATAGACGTTTGTTGACGCATAAATCATATCAATAGTCAAACACGTCGAAAAATTACAATGCTTCCACATCGGGGAAAAGTACGTTTGCGGTTAAGTTTTTCTCAATGACGAAGACAGCAAACAGGTGGTGGTATAACAGCCGTTGAGGAGAATACTGGCATGTGATGTAACCTGGATGTTAACGGATTCATTGCCTATTCGGGAAAAAAAAGGACCTGAGGATCTACTGTGCGATCTGAAATTTTGTCGTGGAGTGGAGGAGGTCAGTGCATGTAAGTAAATTATTCCAAACAAGATCGCAGAGATGTACATGCACGTGATGTATGATGGGTTCCTTCACCTGGTTTTCTCGGTTCGGTCGCCAGCAGTTTCACGACTTGAGCTCTCGGGAATCTTTATTTTTTCTCCTTCTCCAGTCCTGTAGTTGTGATGAATGATGATCGCATGGGGCTGGCTTTGGCGGGTTCCTCCTCTCTTTGATTAAAGGTAGCTAGCTAGTGTCTTGAAAGCACTCGGGTTGTCTTTCTTTCCCTTATTAAAAGATGGTTTTGGGAGTTAAGTGGATCCAGCTCATTGCTGGTTCAAATACATATGCATGTGTCAAAATCGTGTGTACGTAGGTTCGAATGAACAATGATGGTATCAAAATATCAAAGAATGTAGAGCTGGCCGGAATCAAAGATCCAAGATAATTTTGTGGGGTTGAAGTCAGTATTGCAGCCAACCGATCGAGAAGTTTACTTCTCATCAGACGAGATGACTTGTATTATTCCTTAATATCTTCTCTTAACTATTTGCGTAATCTAATTGGTTTTTACGAATGCCCCTACCAGCCGAATACGGTCGAAAATCTATATATAAAAAACCTCTTAAATCTTCAATATTTTTCGTTTTCTGTTTTTTAAGCTCCAACATGTCACTGGAATCACATCGCCGCTGGTAGAGGTGGCATATTAGTGTTTCGAATGATTTCTAATGAAGTTGGTATACCCAACACAAAATCAATCTGTAATGCACGTAGAGGATCGATCAACATTAGAAATAATCTTGTTAACTATTAGCCTGCAGGGATTGGTCCTCTAACAATAAACTATGAGGTACAGCTCACATAATTCAATAGTACACTAGAGGTTGTTTATATGATCTATTACATCTAATCCTACATCCGTCTTCTTTCTTTCACAATCTTACGGTGAAGTGCCTATGATTGTAAGGTTTTTTTTTTTTTTTTTAATAAACTAACAAGATTCCATCTTGCGCCTAGGAATCTCCAGGAAGGTCACCTGTGATGGCAATCGAACACCAAAACACATTTGGAAAATAAATTAATGTCCATAGGGAGTCCGAATAGCTTGAATTGAAAAAACATAGCCAATTGACATTAACAACCACTTTGTGATTACCATTAAACAAGGTAAATAGACTTTCCTGTTATTATACCATCTTTTGATGAGACTTGTGAGTAACTTGAGTTTTTTTTCTTTTACACTTTATGCTCCTAAGTTGAGAAAGGACGAACTAGAAATCCATCTCAGGAGTCATTGGTCTGAAACCCCAACTTGAAAAGTTTTTTATTTTGTCATTAGGAAATTTCTAGTGAAGTTTCCTTTCCAGTCTATTGAAGATGAAGCCTTAAAAACTTCGAGGGCTATCCTAGTTGTCTTGCCAATTTTGTTTTCATTCTGGTCTATTCACTCTAGTTTGGTTTTCACTCTTTGTGACAAAGGATTTTGGATACGAATGGAGGGTATCTCTCATCATTTGTGGAGTATCAATCTTTTTTATAGAATGGTTGGTGACTTTACGGAACTTCTGAATGTCAATCTTAGTAACGAGCATGCATAGTTCCAAAGTTATGCTAGAGTAAAAATCCATTTGCATATAAGGAAGACCATTCCCAATGTCTGTTATTATGCTTTTGTTAGAAATATATATCCCAATCGCTTTTGCAAAAGTTGAGATATTTGTTTTTCTACCTTTATGTCTTGGGGTCCCTCTACTACTTCGTTCTCGATAGGATCTTCATTTTAGAAGGGAAACCAAAAACTATATGGTAAATCATTTAAAAGTCATTAAGGTTGGAAGGAAGGGAATGGTAATCGGGGTGAGTCAACTATGATAAGAACATTTGGAAACGCTCGTCTACCATGGGTCATGGCATAAATCAAAAAATCCCTGTACGCACAAAACATACCACTCTACAACAGTCAACCTCTATTGGCTTGTTACCCAAGCCTTGGGCCTCCGTCTCGGTAGAATGCAATTTTAATGTTGGTTTTATCACTATAACTCTACCCCCCTTTACTTTCTGGTAAAAGCAACATAGCTAATGCTTCAACTTCCATTTTAGACTCATCGTCCAATGTTCATTAGACTTTTATTCCATGTGCTTTTGCTGACCCCATTGAGATTGCAACTTTTATTTCTCAGCTAGTTGTCAATTAGGCGGTTAATGAATTATTTCAATCTTCCGATATTATGAAATCCGAGTTATTAGAAACTAAAGCTTGGAAGATAAATAAGGCAAAACTCAAGGCTTTCTTGGCTGGTATTGATACTATGGATGAAGACAAGCTGAATGAGGTGATTTATGACCCTAATAACATGAAGCACCACTCTCCTTCGCCAAATCCAGAAAACATTCTCATAGGTCAAGAATCAGTTGTTTCATCTATTTCTCAAGCCATCTAGCAAATATAGTAAGATTGGAACCAAGTCTATGCAACATAGGTTATCTCCACACCTATGGCCCCATCCATTGATATCTTGGTGGTAGTCGAAATTTTGACCAACCTAATTGATCTTAATATGGAATCGACTACATCACGTGCAAATGAGCTTGATGCTTGAGGAAACTCTAGGAAGACTAATTTTTTAGACTACTTTAGTTACTCTCTCCTTAGCTTAAGATTTTGTTTTTTTATTTTGACTTTATTGATACGAGAATGAATTGATTCTCTTGATTTATTTTGATGGTTTCTCTTGCCGCTTCCTTGAAATTTGGGATAGAATATCTGTATTTGAAACATTACCATTTTTGTGTACTTGATGGTAGTACATATAGTTAAATATTAATTTAATAAAATTATTTACTGTTTGTAGAAATAAAAAAAACTAAACAAGGTAAACAAACCTTAATCGTCGTACCACCAAAACCAGCTGTGTTCACATAATAACCAAACCTCCTCCTTGGTTTTCGAACCGAGCCAACCTTAACGGCCTATTTATGAACCGGCAAGCCCGACCAGGCCACCACTCTCGTACCCACAGCCCCCAAACAACGGCCAATATTTCACTTCCGGACCCCACCGATCATCTTTGTAATACTAAATGCTGCAAGCGCACTGAACACCAGAGTACCAGACTGCAGTTGCTGACGTCGTCGGTCTTCGCTGTCTAAACGTCACCTTCACCAACGCCACTTTATTCCCATCGGTGAGAGTAACCAACACCTCACCTCACGTCCTCGGCATCACACTCCGCTCAAACGGGCGACAAATCCTGACAGTTTAACACCAACAATACCCCTCACAGATCCGCGCTCCCCTCGCCCCCGACTACCACCCGATCGCGATCCTACGGCTCAGCTAATCAACACGTCGAAACCACCTTCGTAATTGGAATCCCTCAGAGTTGAGCATAAAAGTGGCACCGCCGTCTTCAAATCCCATCCCACATCCGCCTCCAGATTCCAAGATAAAATTGTGGTTCTGTTTTTGACCTCAATGCGGCAGAGAGTTGCGAAGGAGCTCGAGACCACTGCATGTGCGACGGAAACCTAGGCCGCAAGCACGTCGGAGACAGATAGACGCCACCAATTTAAGTGCATCTCCGATTCTCAATTCTGATCTGACGTTTTGTGCTTTCTTTTTCAAGAAGTTCTTGCGGTGGTGGTGGTGATGGAGGAAGTGAAGACTAGGAGTACTCCTTCGTCGCCGGACGGCGGCGGAAAGACGGTGCTGCATGGGAAGTACGAGCTGGGGCGGCTCCTCGGCCACGGCACGTTCGCGAAGGTGTACTTGGCAAGGGACGTGAGATCGGACCAGAACGTGGCGATCAAGGTGGTGGGGAAGGAGAAGGTGATCAAGGTGGGGATGATGGAGCAGGTGAAGCGGGAGATCTCGGTGATGAAGTTGGTGAAGCATCCAAACATCGTCGAACTTCACGAGGTCATGGCCAGCAAGTCCAAGATCTACTTTGCCATGGAGCTCGTCCGCGGCGGCGAGCTCTTCTCCAAGATCACTCGCGGCGGGAGGCTCGGGGAGGACGCCGCGAGGTCCTACTTCCGCCAGCTCATCTCCGCCGTCGACTTCTGCCACTCCCGGGGGGTCTACCACCGGGACCTCAAGCCGGAGAATCTTCTCCTCGACGAGCATGGGAACCTGAAGATTGCCGACTTCGGTCTCAGCGCTCTCGCCGACCACCACCGGGCTGACGGGCTGCTCCACACCACGTGCGGGACCCCGGCGTACGTTGCGCCGGAGGTGATCCAGAAGAAGGGGTACGACGGGGCCAAGGCCGACCTCTGGTCCTGCGGAGTCATCCTCTACGTCCTCCTCGCCGGTCGCCTCCCATTCCACGACGAGAACCTTGCGAACATGTACAAGAAGATCCACAAGGGGGACTTCAAATGCCCGGCGTCGTTCTCCTCCGACGTCCGCCGGCTCATCCGCAAGCTCCTCGATCCCAACCCACGTACCAGAATCACCGTCGCAAAGCTCGTCGAAACGCCGTGGTTCAACAAGTCCCTTCCCCGGAATTCCAACCCCCAGCAGCCGCTGGAAGGTGAACAGGAACAACAACAACAGCCGTGCTGTAGCCGGTGGGGGAAGGAGAAGCCGGAGGTCCTCAACGCCTTCCACATCATATCGTTGTCGGAGGGATTCGACCTGTCGCCGCTGTTCGAGGAGAGGCGGAGGGAGAGGGAGGAGGAGATGCGGTTCGCGACGAGGGAGCCGGCGAGCGGGGTGATATCGAGGTTGGAAGGGGTGGCGGCGCGGGCGGAGGGGAGGTTTCTGGTGAGGAAGAGCGAGTTAGGGGTGAGGCTGGAAGGGGTGGAGAGAGGGAGGAAAGGGAAGCTGGCGGTGGCGGCGGAGATATTCCCTGTGGCGCCGGAGGTGTTGGTGGTGGAGGTAAAGAGGGACGGGGGAGATACGTCGGAATACAGTAGATTCTGCTCCGACGAGCTACGACCGGCGTTGAAGGATATAATTTGGGCTTCTTCCGATTCTCAGAAAACAGCCGCCGCGGTTTAGTCATTAAACCAGTGTCCTTTTTATTTTTAATTTTTTTAGCTTAGATGTTTTTTGTTGTGTAAAAAAGGGGAATAAAATCTGGTGTTGGATTGGAATGTCTTGTTTGGGTTGATCAGTTTGTTCGTTTTTTTTGGTTGGGTTTCATTTTTGTTGATTGATGATGATGATGAGTTTTTGGAAGTTAAAGATCCAAATAAAGGGAATCTGGGATGGCATATAGAATTGTTCCCATGGAATCAAAATTTAGGAAAGCCTTTAATAATTGGGAAAATAGTATGATTCGGCCAAGGAATCTTGTTGGGGAAACAGTTGTGGGGTCAAATACAGTGCGGTCGTGGGTCCAGTTTCAAGGAAAAAGGACCAATAAGATCGTGGATATTTACTGTGTGTGGAGTGTGGACAAATATGACCAAATTAAGCACGTGAGCATTTTGCAATCTTTAGTGAAGTATATTTTACTCAACTAATTCAAATAAGTGAAGTTAGCCAGAGCACTTCAATAGATTTCATAGCATCCACCAAGATTTGGATGTTGATGTCAATGGTTTACTACCATTTTAGAAGACAAATTATTGGTTTCACTTGATAGTAGTCAATCTTGCAAGTTTTATACAAGGATAAATTTTTATGGTGCTTTAAATTGAGCGATTTTCAAAAGTTTGAAATTAGTTGGATGGGCATTTGTAAGTTCAGTGTTCCATTTATAGACCCTTGACATCTTAATTACCCATTTTCCGTATGTAACTTTTTTTTTTTTTTTAGAGCAAAAGAAAGGCAAGCCCTCAAGTGGTATTATACTATATTATATATCAAAATCTATACAAGTGTCAGTTACCAGAAATACCCTTTGTACACCTATACAACCCTATACACCTCATACAGCCAAACTACACACAAGACATAATCCACCTAGTGTATAAAATAAACCTCTCACAATACCTAATATCAGCAATCACGAAAACTGCAAACCGCATCAGATACGAAATGAACTCCCAAAGTTGCTCTGGAGTCCTTGGCGTACGAGGATCTTCAAAAAGTCATGCATTTTGCGCCTGTCAAATATAGTAGACAACAATAGCCAAAAGGAAGAGCACTTTCTGTCTTTCCACAGAGTTAGCAGCCAGCCATGCATCGTGACAATACATCATCAATAGTGCCATGAAGATTCAAAGGAGTAGTAACCCTGGCACCTAATGAAACCAATCTCTGAGAGAAAGAGCAGCCCAGGAAAAGATGTACCCTATCCTCATAAGCATTGCAGCATGAGGAGCATCTGGACAAAGAGTAAAGGAAACCTGTCTTGTGTCTTGATGCGCTTCCACATAACCAGCCAAAGAGTAAAGGAAAATCTTTAGAGCAATGAGTTGACACTTGGACTCAGGGACTAGGTCGATTAGAGCAACGAGCTTTGAATCATAAAGTGTTTTAAAGGTGCAACTTTTGCCAGGCCAGCTCCTATCAGACCATTGGCTTCTGGCTGAATAGTGCTGCATGTAACGGTCATGTTGGGCTGCGTGTGTTAGGCATGTTGACTAGCAAGGTATTAATATATTATACATTTATACACCTGGTAGAGAAGATTTTGGGCTATTGTAATAATTTTTGGAGTATGAGCTCGTGAATATTTTTGGGTATGAATCGGGAAGACATCAAGTAGTGTAGTGACATGCACCCAACCCAGATAGAGGGAGGGAGTTGGGCTTGGGCCACGGGTTGGCATTGAAGCTCCAACAAGTTATCAAGTTCTGATGAATTTTACATTTATTAGATGAGAACCCAAACTAGCTCGCAACCATGAAGTGAACTTGGTGATCTCAACGACTCAACATATGCCAGCAGCATTATTATTTATACATTTGGAAATTTACCTACCGCTGACATAATTATGCATTACAATACTTCATTGTCTTATTCTCTGGACGGTTTCGTTTGCCACTAATGGTTCAAACAGTTGATTTGGAACAATCATCAGGTTTTGCGTCCAACAACCACAGGTTTAACCATAATCATTAAATGGGCACCCAAGAGGGTATGGGATTTTGTATATGGGCGCGAAAGGATATTGTATATGGGATTTTATCTTTTCACCGCCATCTCATTCCCACGGTACTCCAAACAAAAAAAACAAACAAAAAACACATTAGATGGGCTAAGCCCCTGTCTACGTCCACGTGAGTTGAGACTGTACAGGCGTGACTGGAGTTACCTCAACCTTAGCTCTTGCACAACGGCTCTTCTCCGGAAAAAAACGAAGTCTGGGGAAGAAAGGAAAAAAAAAAGGAGATATTTTTTATATAGTTGTCTACATATAAAGAGTACGTTGGCAACTTTTTATTTTTCATAAAGACATAAAGAAGAAGAAATAATATATTTATTAGATATTCATAAATACATAGTAAAATTTTTATTTAAATTAAATAACTATTGATTCTTGATTTAAAGGTCTTAACATTCAACATATTTTGTTAAATTCTAACCGTTAAATTTTAGATTAAAAATTAATAGTAAATATAATTGAAACCTTAACGCATAATAGATTATATTATAGATTAATTAATTATATAATTAAATTTTATTTTAAAAAACAGAAAACTAAAACAAATAAGATGCCTACAAAAAAATTTTCCTATCACCTACCCAAACCATTTCCTTACAAAAAAAGGGTAAAAAACGGGAAAGAGTTGTCCGGCTTTTCCTTTTTTCCCCCTTCGCCTTGTCCATCTCTACTGCCGGGAGTGTTCTCCATTTTCCGGCGACAGAAGAACAGGAGTAGGCGACGATATGCTCCATGGTTTTCTTGATGGGCAATCTATGATGTAGATGGTCCTCCGCCGTTCTTCCTTCCCATTTTGGTAGGTAGGAGTACGATCACTCTTCTCAAGCTTGCTTCTTTCGCCTATTTTCTCCTTTTTTTGGGGGGTGGGGTGTGGTGGTTTAGCTTTTCCAACAAGTTGCTCCTCTATGTTCATGTACGTTACCCAAGAGTAGTGAATTAAAA
The DNA here is from genome assembly GCA_024699735.1 of Posidonia australis. Classification (NCBI taxonomy): domain Eukaryota; kingdom Viridiplantae; phylum Streptophyta; class Magnoliopsida; order Alismatales; family Posidoniaceae; genus Posidonia; species Posidonia australis. Next base: position 8,688 of record JAMKQA010062566.1, read on the forward strand.
CAACGAAAAGTCCGATTTTAAGGTTAATCACAAGTTTTATAAATGTTTCGTTTTGTTTTACAGACAAGAGAAGATGGAAAGGGCAAGAGTAAGAGAAAGACGAACTGTGTTTTTTTTCCCCGCACGGAACTGTGATTTGATTTAGATGACTATAAATCATGACAATTTGAAGGAATTGTTACTTGGAAGAGCCTGAATGAGTGGATGATGGCGGCTGGGGACATCCATAGAGAAATACTAAAATAGTAATAAAAATATCGTGCAAAGTGTCTTTAACCAAATCGAAACCTAATTGAGTGTTCTGAAAGAGTTGGATCAAGTCAAACCAAACTCTTTACTTGTATGAGTTAGATGTCTTGTATTTCTCGAAAAGGTGATTCTATAGTTGGGATTTGGAACGATACTTTTGAACCAATTTATGCCAAAATCCAAATTATACTAATCTTGTTTTCTCAACTTAATTTGGCCTAGCAAGTTATCCTGACACATTATCCGTTTTATGGTGAGGGAATATCACGCAACAGTGTTCTGATCTTCTACTACAAAGACCTATTTGTAAAGCATTGAATGTCTGTTTGGTTGCGATTGCAATGTGTTGAATTGAATTTTTTTCTGCTAATTTTGAGGTTAAAGAAATCAAGATTCTTGGAGAATGAGAATTTGGTGGTGAATGGTGATTCTGAGAGAATCAGAAATATTCAAGTAGTACAATTTGAGATATTTGACTTGTGTATTTCAAAGAAAGTTTGATTTGTTTGACAATTTCAGAATTTATTATTTTTTGCACTCTTAGATTCATGAGGTCAATATCCAATCCTATGGAAGCTCAACTAAAATGGACCCCTAAGTAAAAATTGCATAATTAAGTTGTAGGCATTGTTCTTAACATTGAGATGTGTTGGTTTCCTAGTTGGGTGACACGGTATTACTCTCGAAGTACTTGATGTTGCGGGGGTGGTGGGAGGGTGGGGTTGCGGCGGCGTTGACTCATTTCAGCGAGTTTTGGCATGTCGGTTGACTTGGTGTACGTTTTACATTGAGTCGATCCCATGTCGGTTGACACGGTCTTTAAAAGGCTTGACATGGATGACATGCTATTACTGTTGCATCTTTCCTTCCTCGTCACCAAGTTCTCTCCTTTGATCCTCCCAACATCTCCTTTATCTTCATAGAACTAATAATACATAGATCTAAACTAATATTACATAGATCTAACACTAGGATGGTCCTTAATTAGACTCTACATATCCAACACATGGGTATTGTTTTATCTCTACTTTCTCTCCATATATTTAACATGTTTAGAACTATTTATTTTAAACATATATTAAGCATTTTTAAGTATGATTTATACATTTATTAAGTAATTTTAGGTATCATCTATTCTTTAGGATATTTGTATTAAGTTTAATGTGATATATGTCTAGAAAGTGGATCAAGCTTATGTTAGAGTTTTAAATTGAAATTTAAAGTTTTTTGACCATTTTTGTGGACTTTCATAAATGTATCATGTCTCTATTGACATTTCTACCAATGTCCGACACATTTTCTATTTTTTTTTGGACCAAAGTCTGAAACAAAATTGATATTTAGAACCTTAGTTGTAGGGCCTACTATGGACAAGTTGATCTAAAATTGCATGGTTGGAAGCCATGAAAGGAACTAGTCATGTCACATTTAAAAGACCAAAAAAAAGGGAAAATGTAATGATGATAAAGAATTCATGTATTAACCTCACAAATGGAATTAGACATTGTTGTCTTAACTTTCTTCCTCTTCTTGTGGTAAGGAATATGGTTACATTTTAAATTGATGTGATTTTAGCTTGCGATTCTATCTGCTTTCATGGAGGTGAAGATATTAGTTATGATGCTTAAATATTGGTTAATGTGATTCCTGATCAACAATGATTATATCTTGATATGGTGGATGTGATGGCTTGAGTTGTGTGGGATCTTGTATCCCTTGCAATTTGGTGGATGCGATGGCTTGAGCTTAATAAGAGGGTGTTTCAAGGAAAGCAGTTGGATGTACAAAAGTGGAAGAATTGGGTCTTTAAATCAGTGGTGAAATGGTCTTCCTATGGTACTAATTCTTGGGTCAAGACTGATTCCTCCATTACAGTTTGGTTGGAGCCTTGGAGGTCTTGGTTGGCTTTTGAGTTGTTTGCGGTTTTTGTCATTTCCTGTTTTTTCTTTCCTAGTTTCTTCTTAGGAACTATGGCTGTTTCTTTTTTCTGTATTTTCCACTTTCTTGGTAGAAATCGTGTCTTTGCTTTGACTGTCTGTATCTTTTCATAGTTTAAATAAAACATTCTCTTTTTGACGGCTCAAAAGAAAATATCCCAATACCTTTAGAAGTCAATCCTCAACAATCGAAATCCACTCCTTTTACTTCATCACTTAACAAGCATGTACATGGATACGGGTACATGTAGGATATGATACAATACATATGCGAGTTTGACAATTCTGGTTAAGGTAATATTTGATACATAGCGGATATGTCAATAATTAACTGTACATTGTATATCCTAGGTTTCTACATTACTATTGATTTTTTGCCTTTTTTTGTTGGGTAGTCTATTTAGCAGCAACAACTTTGTGTTGGAAATAATAACGTATCCTTTGTAAATTTTCTTTTATAGGTTGACCTGCAAGCATAGTTTTAAATGTCGATTTTATATTAGACTTTGGATTGGTTAATGATGCAAAAATTGTCCCGTATGGTTGGGGAACATCACCTTAAGTCAAGCCTTTGGCCGATCGAAAACTCACGCTTAAAGGGTCATTATTGAGCATCATTTAGTGGAGGAATGGTCAAACAACCCGCGTAACTTCCCAATAACTTTGTTGATTGGGCAGTAGATCCTACGATGGTCAAGCACCCAATCTTGTGGTTGACCACGTAACCAGTCCCAAAGCATTCTCACGGTAGCACTAGGCCTAGTGATACTTAACACCCTAGACGTTTATCAGGGTTCATTTATAGAGCTGGTAGAGTGCCTGCCCTGTCAGTAGCAACGGATCTTCATAAGAGCATTCAAAGCATGTCACTCTTAAAGCACAATTTCTCGAAAAATCTTCCTACATTATATCCACAAGATCTTCTAACAAAGCCATGTTTGAAAATATTTATTGCGTTTGCAACAATAGGCTACTACAACCTGTAGTTCATTGTGTCTCGGGAAGAACACTAGGAAAATCTTCTACAGATTCTGCCCTGCATTCTTCTGGGTAAACGCTACCTACCTTAGGTGACAAGTTGCCTCTTTGCATGTAAGAGCACGTTGCTTACCTTTAATAGCCCGTTGGCACGTTGCTCTCCTCCCTGACCTAGGACATGCTCCACAGCTAAGCCTTTGCCACTACTTAGTTATAAATACATCCCTTACGGAGCACATATATAAGGATACACTCATTACACCACAACATAGAAGAGCTACAACCTGTCTTTAGGAAACCCAGTTCTTCTCGTTTCTTTAAACATGATCTCCCCTAACTTGGGCATTGGAGTGTCCTGGGTTAATGACTAGATGTCCTCTAGTCGCCCATTTTTCCTGTCCATAGGCTTATGTAAGGTTCCCTCCAGCGTGTAGATTGCGGATCTCACTTCCAAGCCTGGTCGCCTAGCAATTTCGAACTCCACACTTGAAGCAACCATTGTTCCTTTGAAACTGACATTCGGCCCAATGTGATGCGAAGGCGTGTTACTAGCAAAAATAGGAAAGATGTCGGACATCGGTGGAAATACAGTAAATTTATCAAAGTCCATAAAAATGTTCAAAAAACTTAGAATTTTGATTTGAAACTCTAGGATATGTTAAAGTAAGTAATAGTCTATATCTTAGGCTACTTAAATCTATTTTCTAAATATGTATTACATTAAAATATGCTACATAAACTTAATACAAATATCCCGAAGCATAAATAGTATATAAGAATACTTAACAAATGTATAAATCATAATGAATAGTTCTCACAACATTTAATATGGCAAGGAAGTAGAGTTGAGAGAAAACTTAAGTGTTGGAGATGTAGAGTCTGAATTCTAGATGTTGCACTTCATAGAGTCCATGAGGGTCTACAGTATATACGTAAAGAGAAGGCTCGTCACATGTGCAGCAAGCCATTGGGGTTGCAAAGGAACAGAGGAGATGCAGAAGAAGTTTGAAACTCATGAAAGAAAAGAAGCAAATAAAAAGGAAAGGAACTTTTATGCGTGTCGGTAAATTTAATGGGCATGTCGGTTGGCACTATTTGAACTCAATGTAAAAAATACCGACACTCTAAGATACTTTGATGTGTGTTGATGTTTGACTTTGACATATGGTATTTTCTGATTTACACTTGTAAATCATGTTGGCCAAGTCAATATAGCTAACCTGTGTCAATGTGTAATTTTATGTTTGCAAGCCCTATAAGATGTGCTTTTGTGGTCAACTCTTTTTTTTCTCTTTCTTCTTATTTGTAATCATACTTTAAAGAAATCCATGAGTCTCCTTGTTTAGGGATTTGTTAAAGTTTCCATTGTTGCTGGAAGCTACATTAACTATTTTCAATACATGGATTTAAATTTTATTAATAAAAGAAAGTGATTAATTAAGAAAAGAAAAGAAAAGAAAGGAAAGTGATAATAATGAACCAAGTGCAACAATTGAAAGGTTTTACTTTATTTAGCCATTTCTTCTTCACACTGCTTGAATGTGTGAAAGTAAGCAAGAAGCTGTGAGAAGGGAAGAGGTTCTAGCAAAAGGCTTGACCATGAGGTGTAAGATACTTTGATTTTGATTGATCTCTATTGTTGGTTTATCAATGTTGCATCTTATTATATATATCATTTGCTTGTATTTGCAATTGAGCAAAAGAAGGATTTCTGCTTAACTGCTAAAATGATATTGCATAAGCTTGGACAGAGGAAGGAGGTGAAGGTAAATATGAAATGGCGAAGAAAGTTAAATATTGCAAGGATCACACAAAGTATTTGAATGTATTTCTTGGTGTATTCTTTCTTGTTTCCTCTTGTGCTAATGAATATAGATGAGGCTTGCGTTTTTTGGGGTGGTATAGGAGAGATTTTGGCCAATGTTGGATTTCATCGTAGTTGATAGCTTGAGGTTATTCTAATGTAGGCAGTTCATGTTTATATTTCAAAAATGTCAAACAATAGCAGTTTTTTATAAATTCGATGGGTTTGTCTCCCTCTATTTAAAGCCATACTACTACCTTTTATATTTGCCAATGTTCTTGAAAATGATTCCTATTAGAGTTGTTGGAGTATATTAAATGGATTGTCAATAAGTGGTTATATAGATATCCATTTACTATATGTGGGTACTCTAATTATTATATATATGTATCTAGTCTTAATCAATAAAATTAATCTCTCTTTTCCTACTTATATGGTATCAGAGTACTAAGTTTTTTTTTTCAAGTCCTAACCTTAGTTTCCTTCCCCTACCCGTCTCCACCCTTCTGTCCTGTCGTCAGCCACATCGGGCCCTCTCTCCCACCTCTCCTACGCACCAATAGGCCTGCCGACCTCTCCTCCTCCTCCTCCTCCTCCTCTACAAGCCTCCTCTGGCACCTTCAGGTCGTCTACAGATCACCTACAACCCCTCCAGGTCTCTTGCTACCAGCTGTCGAACCCTTTGACCCTTCCTCTTCCTCTGCAGGGCACCTTCGGTGCTTTCAGGCCACTGATGGCCTTTCTCGAGCCCCTGTCTCCAACCACCGGCTCTTGCATTCCCTACCGTCTTTGTCGGCCTCTGCAGCAGCCAGCAGTGGTTGTCCAGGCCTTCGATAACCTCGTTGACACCTTTTGAGCATCGTCCACTCCTTTCCGTTGATCGACAGGTCTTCTACAACCCTTTGGAGACATGCACAACCCTCGTCACTGGTGTAGGATGGTTTGTTAGGTTGTCTTAACTCTTTGTCACCCGTGTAGTCTTTCTTTTTTGATGGTTTTTTTGATCTCTGCCAGGCTTTGCTCCTCGATTGCTGTTCGTTGTCTCTTTTTGTGTGTACTTCTGCACTAATGGCATCCTCTTTGAGTGATGTTCTCCTCTGTACTCTTAGTGGTACGTCTATGAAGCTCAATGATAGCAACTATCTCATCTCGGCAAAGTTTATTTAAGTTTTTCTAGGTGCTCGTAAGAAGATTAAGTATATTACCCAAGATCCTCCCAATGTTAAATCATCGGAATATGATAATTGGCTGGTTACTGACTATGGTGTGATCATGTGGTTATTGAACAATATGGAGCCTCGTATCTATCGCGGTGTGGTGATGTTTCCAATTGCCAAGACTATTTGAGATACTTTGAAAGTTATTTATGTTCAGGAAAAGAATATTGCATGGGTTGCTGAGATTTATGGTCAATTCTTCCCTCTACAATAGGGTGATCAGTTTGTTGAGGAACTGTACACTTCTATCGGAGTTCTTCTGGATGAATCATAAATTCTTCAGCTTCTGGTGCTTTGATGTCAAGGTCATGCGTGAGTATCGAGAGGAGCTTGCTATTGCAAAAGTTTTATCGGCACTTTGTCTTGAGTTAGCTTCTTAGGTGCGTAGTCATATCCTTGGTGGCGATTTTGTTCCTTCCTTGATATCTACATTCTCCCGAGTGTTGTGTGTATCTACTGGGACTCCTACGGTGCATAGTGATCAGTCTGCTTTGACTGTCTCTGGTTGTGGTCGTGAATTCAAACGTGGTCGCGGTCGTGATTCAGGAGGAGGACGTGGCGGTCGACAGGGTAATCTGAAGTATGATCATTGTGACTGCACGAATCACTATTGAGATCGATGTTGGATAAAATTCAGATTAGGCAAATAATGTTACAAAAGACAACTCTGTGGTTCCCTCTGAGGACACTATCATGATTTCTCAAGCAGAGTACATTCGTTTTCTTTAGTCTCAATCTACTCCCGTTGTTCAGATGATTATTGTTACACACATTAATCTATCAGGTACGTCAGTATTGTTCACGATGTTGGATGAAGATTGGGTAGTTGACTTAGGTGCGTCAAAGTATATGTTCGGTACTCGCCATGCCTTTTCTTCTATGTCTACTTCTGTTTCTACTCCTGTTACGGTAGTTAATGGGATGCGTTCACCTGTCCATGGATAAGGAAATGTGTCTCTACCTAATAATGTTACTCTTCGTGATGTGCTTAATGTACCTAATTTTTCAGTTAATTTACTTTCTGTTAGTCAACTTACTAAAATTCATAATTGTGTAGTAATATTTTTTCCCAATTATCTTCTTATACAAGACTTGCAGACTAGGAAAGAGATTGATTTGGGACCTAAGGGTCTGTTTGGTAGAGTTTTTGGACAGCTTTTGAGCGTACAGTTGGACCATTATAGTTTTTCTTCAAAAATTATAATGGTCCAACAGTTCTACCAAACACTACTAACTTCTTAGAAGCATGTAGCTTTTGGAATAGTAATTCCTTTACATTTTCAAAAGCTAGGTCATGACAATTTCTAACTAGAAATTAGCTTCTACACTTGGATTTAAAAGCTGAACTTCTACTAAACATACCTTAAGTATGGTCTGTATTGCCTCAGTGGTCGCAAGTTGCCTACCATGTCAGCTTATACTACGTATACTGTTGGATTTTCTTTTTTGTGGCATTGTTGTCTAGGCCACCTATCCATAAAAAAGTTAAATAGTCTTTTTCCAGTGTCTGTGTTGATCAATAATTTTTAGTGTGAGTCTTATCAACTTGGAAAGCATCGAAGATCTTTATATCCTCTATGTCAAGAGAAACAGAGTTGTGTTCCTATGGAGTTAGTTCACTTTAATGTTTGGAGTTCGTGTTGTGTTGATTCTGTTCAATATTTTAGATATTTCATTGTTTTTATTGATGATTTTTCTAGAATGACTTGGGTTTATCTCTTAAGTAATCGAACTCAAGTGGTCGATGTTATCAAATTTTTTTTTAATGAAATAAAAACTCAATTATGTGAACCATTGCGTGTATTTCGTATTGGTAATGCTCTTGAATATATACAACGTGACGTGTCTCTTATGTGTGAAGTTTAGGAAATTATCAATTAAACTTCTTGTCCTAGGACATTTCAACAAAACAGTGTAGTCGAACGTAAACATCATCATTTATTGGAATGGTTCAAATGAAAGTTCCTCAACAGTTACAGGATGATGTCGTCCTTATTGTTTGTCATCTAATAAATTGCATGCCTTTCTCTGTTCATGTGAGCATTCCTTATTACCTTTTGTTCCCTCGTAAGCCTCTTTTCTTCTTACCCGAAGTTTTTGGGTGTGTGTGTTTTGTCTAGGATACTCGCTCCGGCCTGGATAAACTTTCTCCACGATCAACTCGCTGCATGTTTGTTGAGTATTCTTGTACTTAAAAAAGATATCGTTACTATGATCCTGTGAGTCGAAAGTACTTTGCCTTTGTTGATGTCACCTTCTTTGAGGACACTCCTTTTTCTTCTTCTACGAGTCTCACCTCACTTCCTTTTCCACTGAGTATTTCTATTGCAGAGTTGGTTTTACTACCTAAACCAGGACCTCCTCCTGCTCCTCCTTTTTAGGTATATTCTCGACGACTACTGCAGCAGTACAACCATTCAATCAAGGAATTGACCAACCAACTCCAACTGATACAGGTCTAGCTTCTCTTGCCTCTAGTTATACTCCTGCTACTTCTTTGAGCTTGATCTTCCTATTGTCCTCTGGAAAGCTACTCGTGGTACTACACATCTGTTCTCTCACTTTGTTATTTATGATCACCTACATTCTATGTATCAGCCATTTACTTTGTCTTTGTCATCTATTTCTATACTAAAAAAGTATCAGGAAACATCACAAATACCTCAATGGAAGATGGTTATGGATAAAGAGATGTCTGCATTACAGTCTCGTGGGAACTGGAATCTTACCACTCCACTTGCTGATGTCAAGATTGTTAGCTGTCACTGGGTATTTATTGTTAAGTACAACATCAATGGCACTATCAATCGGTGTAAAATCCATTTGGTTGCATACGATTTCACACAGACATATAGTATTGACTATTCTGAGATATTCTCTCATGTTGCACAGTTCAACTCTATACGTTTTCTATTCTCAGTTGCATTCAATTAGAAATAACCTATGTATCAGTTAGATGTCAAAAATGCCTTTCTTTATGAAGATCCGCTTGAAGAGGTTTTTATGGAGCAATTTCTTAGATATGTTGCTCAAAGGGAAATGCATGTGTGTAAATTAAAGAAAGTAATTTATGATCTCAAGCAAAGTCCACGTGCATGGTTCATTAAATTCAGCAAGGTTGCATTGCAAGTTGGCTTTCAAAGGTGTAATTCTGATCACTCAGTGTTTATTAGACAGAGGTCCACAGGTTTGTGTTATTTTGATTATTTATGTGGACGATATTCTGGTTACTGGTAGTGACAGAGTAGGTGTTGATGAGAGTAGTCTTTCTTAAAAAGCACTTCGTGACGAAGGATCTAGGCAGACTTAGATATTTCTTGGGGATAGAGATCACTCAGTGTTTATTAGACAGAGGTCCACAGGTTGTGTTATTTTGATTATTTATGTGGACGATATTCTGGTTACTAGTAGTGATAGAGCAGGTGCTGATGAGAGTAGAGTCTTTCTCTTTTATATATATATATGTACCTAGTCTTGATCAATAAATTATATATATGTACCTAGTCTCATCAATAAATTAATCTGTCTTTTTCTTGCTTATAATTCCAACATTTAATTTTACCATATAGATCATTGAGTTCATGTTTGGAACCTGGATAAAGTCAGGAATAAAGGTAGAATTGTAATTATAATTCCATTTGGCAAGTTAAAAAGTGGAAATAGTAATTTTTATTGTGATTTAATTATTCTAGAAGGGTGGAATAAAGTTATTCCTCTAAGTTATTTTAATACATGTATGTATATCATGTATTTATTTTTTTGTTTAAAAATTAATACATATATAATATAATGTATACATATTTTAAATTAGATATGTATCTTAATAATCAAGTTGATTATTATTAATCGATATGTTTTCTATTTATTCTAACATTTATTGTGATACTTGTTCTATTTTTTATTCAAACCAGAATATCTCTCTATCAGACTTATTCACTTTTAAAATAAAATCAGTTCCAAACTGAATAGTAATATTATGAGAATACTAATACTAATTTCCATTTATTCCTATTTTTCTTATTCTATATCTAAAGAAGGGCTAAGAAATTTAATCTATTGTGTTGTTAATAAACAACTGGTATGGAAAGCAATTGCATATTTACGTTTAGGTTCCTGGTGGCTAAGGGTAGGGAGGTTGGAGACTTTCTAGGGTGGAGCTTTGGTCATTACAACAACATAAGGTTTCACATATTAGATGCCTGATTGTTGAGTGAAGTTTATTATTGTTTTTAATTCCTTTATGGTATGACCTTATTTCTGAAAATTATAGGTTCTTTGTTGCATCTTCACAAAGATGTTAGATGCAACATCTACAGTTTTATGTATGAAATACTTTGATAGTTTTATATGGAATTTTTATAATTATCAATTGTCTTTTAGATTAATGATCTTGTAAAAGTGAATCTTGATGGCCATATGACACCTTGGACCTTTGAATTGTGTGTTCTTCTAGCACATGTGTTTGATGCTTTTTTTTAGTGTGTTTTGTATTGTTCTAGTCAATTGTTTGTTTTCTTTGCATGGGGTTAGTGTATACCGTGTTGGTGGTAAGTAGGTTAGTGTTATTGGTCAGAGAATTATAAATAAAGGATTTTGGCTATAACTTGTGAATTATGGTTGGAATTCAATTAAGGATATGTTAATTTCAATATTAATGAAGAAATTGATGACTTTTCCCTAATTGAATCATATGGAACGTTAGAAGTTTATTTTGGAAATAATAAATCATGGCTTGGACCCTTATACATGTAGAGTGCATGCATACGAGTGTGTGTGTGTTGAAACATGTGGAGTGGAAAGTCAAGAAGGTGAAGGATAGGTGTGTGCCACCTGTCACTTGCACCATGGGAGATTTATATGTACATAAGGGGTAGTATCCCATGTGTTAAAAAGAAAAACAAGAATGAGAGGGAGAAGAAGAGGGTTGGCTACCACTCGTAAAGAGAGTAAGAAAAGAAAAGAAAAGAGAGCAGTGAAGAAGAGAAAGGATGAAGGAGATTAGAGAGAAGGGAAAAGGAGGTCAACTGTCGTGAGCTTGTTGTTGCTTCTCATGTGGACTGCAATGCATCGAACGAAGGCTCTCGTTGGTAATCTCTTTCCTTTTGGCCGTGGGACTGCTGTGGAGTGTGGAGGTAAGTGAGGTTTAGAGTTTTATGAGTTGATCTCTCATTTTATTGACTGCATGAGTGTTGATTTGAGGAAATTTCGTATAAGTGCCCACTACTTGGGGTTTTGGATAGCTTGGCCTTGCTAGAGAGGGAGTGAGTAGCTGTGATCGGAACTTCGATGAGGCGTGGACTGCTGGCTTTAGAGTTGGGTTTGCTTGCTTTTCGGACTCAAGGTACACACTTAACCGAGAGTTTAGGATGGAACTTTACCTATTGATTTAGATGCATGCTAGGTTTATGATGGTACTTGAGTCGAGAGTAGGCTTTCTGGATTGAATGGTGAATTGCATATTGGTTTATGCATCCTTCAATACAAGATGATTTACTGTAATTTAGTTATTGTTTGATCTTGCTTTCTTGTATTGATCATAACTTGAGTTCTAGATATTGGATTTCAGTAAAATTAGAAGCATTAGAAAGATAATTTCAAGATCTTGAATTTCATGTATTTTACTGAATTTTCTAGATTTATATATTGCCCTGTTTATATGGCTCTTTACTATAGATTTGTTACTGTCCTGTTTCTTGAAGTGCATTGATGAATATTTTATCATTTACACATTACTAATGCTTGTTGGAGAATTTTAAAAGGTTCTCAGGTGTTTTGTGCTTTGCTTTGGATGTTTTGATTGAAGACAAAGTTATTAGAGATAGGTTGTGCATTTTACCAACGTGTTTTTAGGTGTGGGCTGTAGAGTGCTATGGTCTTATATTCAGATGTGTGTTGTCCCATTTTGTTGAGTTTTTGTTATCGGATTGTGGATCGAGCCATTTCGAAGTATATACATGCATGTAGTTATGTATGGTGCTTAAAAGTGGTGGTTATGTGTGGTTTTGTGTTTTTAAATGAATTTTCATAAATGTGATTTGAAAAATGATGAAGAGAGATTTAAAATGATTTTTTATTTGAGTTTGATTATGAACTGTGATGTTGAATGGATTGTAAGCCGACACCTGCGTTGAGGACCAAGAGATGTGACACATCCTCTAGGTGGTAGGTAGGGATGCAAACAAATATGGTATCTGTTAAAATTTTATATCCGTATCTGCTTAGCAATGGATACATAAATGATTTTTTGAATTTGAACGGATATGGATATGTCTTTTTAATTTTCAATGGATATGGATAATTTACGGATATTTATATACACACACACTCAAAACTTTTATATCTCAATATCTAATCATTAGATTAAAAATTTAAACTACTATAAATGATTTTTATATTATGTATGGTTGTGCCTAAAGGCCTATCGGTTGAAGTAGATTCTTCTTTTTAATCAATAAAACCCTTTCCTAAATTGTACGAGCTTCTTCCAAAGCATACGGCTTTCTTGGTGTATATGATGGTATTTAGATAGATGGATTTTCTATGAATCGTATGATGAAGTACCATATGAGTAGACATGTAGGAATCCAAATTTGTCGAATTGCTCATGTTATGATCTTTTACATCTTAGGTCTCCCTATTCCGTCATTTGGCTTATGTTTTTCATGTAGCATGTTGACCGAATGACCATGAAATTACGTCGATACTTCCATATATTACAAATAACATAGGAGACATCTCTTTTTTCCCTTGGAGGATCCTTATAATTACCACTACTTAGCTTTCAATTCGTCTCTGACCATCAAATTAAATGTGAATAACTTGCCTTCCTCTCTTTGAAACAAGGGGTGCTTCCGGTTCTGCCCATGTTTCAAACAATTTTGTCTTCTCCATATTATCATATCTCAAGAGTCAATAATTTTTTATGAAGAACTATTGAACTCAATCACGTGCTGCCATTACTCAACAATTTTCTATTGAGGTCTACCCTATAGAGGTACTCAAATTGGATTAATGATCAGTTTCTAGGTTTTGTTTTAAACCTAATTGGTTACTTATAATTATGTAAATCAATAGTTCATACCGCACTTAAAGGTAGGGCATTTTTCATTGATATAGGAACTTTTGTACCAGAAACAATGGTATCTCTAGTTATAGACCCTCTAGGATGTAAAATATATCTCTTCTCATCATCCCCATAGTGTATGAAACAAACGTATGCATTTCGATTAGGGTTGTATTCTAGTTACGATTCCACTCGATATGTCTTTTACATTCCGTCAAAAATCAATTTTATGATATAGATGGGGGGGGGGGGGGGGGGGGGGGGGGGGGGGGGGGGGGGGGGGGGGGGGGGGGGGGGGGGGGGGGG